>VHKM01001123.1:0-202275 GCA_007210695.1 Neogobius melanostomus | reverse complement strand
CAGACCAAAGGGAGAGAGATTAAGCCGTGTGCCCGCGAACGCGGCACATTTGTTGCTGCTCGAGAAAAAAGGTTGGAAAACCACAGGCAAGGCGCAACATGGACAACGAAGCAAGTCCCCGATGACGACGCGTGCGCTCGTCACGACCATGGCCACTCACCAGCACTCAAAACACTGCTTAAGAGTGACTCAGGGCATCGAGGCCTATCCGATAATATAGGTCTTTGCCGCGAAAGCGGCATATTGCTTCTGCTCGCACAAAATACGAAAAAAAAAAATCCATTGGGAAATATTGAGAAAGAACAGTAAAAGACGAGCGCAGACGCGCTCGTACCTTGATTATACACACCCCAACGGTTGGCATTACTGGACGTGAGACCTTTCCGAATATATAAATATGCGCGCCGAAAGGGCGGCGCTATATTGTTTATCGTACGGGTTTTTCTTACATTTTATTAATTATTATTATTTTTCCTCTCCCCTAAAAAGCCAGTTTCGCACTTCTCCATCGTGAAAAAAGTCCTGACCCTTTTTTGCCCCAAATTCAATTAGGTGAAAAAAAAAAACTTCACATCTCAAAATGTAAAAATTCAAAAAAATGGCGCGTGCA
Organism: Neogobius melanostomus; assembly: GCA_007210695.1. Classification (NCBI taxonomy): domain Eukaryota; kingdom Metazoa; phylum Chordata; class Actinopteri; order Gobiiformes; family Gobiidae; genus Neogobius; species Neogobius melanostomus. The sequence continues at coordinate 201,665 of VHKM01001123.1, read as the reverse complement.
GCGCCTGGAAAAACCACGTTATACTTGCGCCTTGGCCCAGACCCCTCAAAATCCCGAATCCCCGAAAATTTAGTTCGTCGTAGACGAACAAAATCGCACAGTGATTGGTCACGTGAAGACAAACAAAAAAAGATATTATGGCGGTTGCTAGGCAACCGCATCAGGAGGAGGCCATATTGGCCAAAGAGCGATCTGGCGCCGAAGGCGCCATTTCGTGCCCTCGCATTGAACGAACTCGTCTAGGCGTTGATCGCAGCGACTCCCGTTCGCTCTCCAGATCATCACACAAGTGGGACTCAAAGTTATTAAAAACTTTCTAATAGGATAACGGTGTTGTCATTGGCAAACGCCATGAATTCCGGCGTCCCTTTTTAGCGGCTCGCGCCGCGTCAAAACAGTCTAACTCCCCACATACTGTGGCCGATTTGAGCGAAACCTTGAATCGTTGGTTCGAGTCGTCGACCCCGGAGTTGTGAATATAGGAAATTGAAAATGGGCGCGATAGCGCCCCTTGCAGAGCACAAATAAAATGAATGAAGGAAATTTCAATTTTTTAACTTTGTCGTAGACAAAAGAAATTTGGCACAGACATGCCGTCACGTGAACCCGACAAAAAAGTCATTGAGGCCAGCCCTTCCCAACCGTGTGCATGGCAACGACCCGATGTCACTTGGCGGCAGCACAACCAAAATTGGTAAACAACAACGCGTGCGTATGACAGTCCCCGAAACAAAAAGTACATTACATGGTTGCTAGCAACCAAACAGGAGGCCGGCCATTTTTGGAAAATGTAGTAACTCTTGGCGCCGAAGGCGCAATTTTCATGCTCCTCCATTGAACGAACTCCGTCCTAGGGCGTTGAACGCAGCGACTCCCGTTCGCTCCAGATATCTACACAAGTGGCGTACATCAAAAGTTATTAAAAACTTTCAATAGGATTAACGGTGTGTCATTGGCAACGCCAATGAATTCGGCGTCCGTTTTCCAGACTCGCCGCGTGTTAAAGACTCATACTCGCACAAACTGAGCCGATTTGAGCGTAACTTGATATCGTTGGTCGAGCTCGTCAACTCCGGATGTTGTGATTTAGGACACTTTGAAATGGGCGGCGATAGCCGCCCCTGCAGAGCACCAAATAAAGAATGAAGAAGAATGAAGATCAACTTTGTCGTAGAACAAAAGAAATTTGCACAAGACGTGCGTCACGTGATCCCGATAAAAAAAGTCAAATCATGGCACGCTCCTTTTCCTATCGTGTTGCCAATGGCACCCACCCGGTGTAACTTGGGCGAGCCAACCATAAATTGGGTACACGCGTGCGTTAGGGTTGCATAAACCCCATTTTTTTTTAACTTCATGGATTCATTTTGTCCCTTGTCTGTTTTTTTATATATAAAAAAAGAAATGCATGGCCAACGTTGGTGAAGTGTTGAAGTACATTAGGTGTCCACCATTCAAATCGAATTTTGTCAAATATCATAAATTCGCCATTTGGCGCATATGTTAGTTTTTTCCGCTCATTTTAGTCATTTTTGTTAAATAATATTGCATGCACAGTTGTATATAGATATTGCAATAGTACATTCTCAGTTTTTATCTGGATTATAATTCAATAGAAGTGCTAAATTTAATACAACCGGGTGGGTCGGAAGATGTTTATTATATAACATTAACCAGTCGCTAACAGTCTTTTAAAATGTTCAACTCATCGGAAAATAGTGTTTCAACGCAATGAATCAGATAGTATATTGTTGTTTTCAACATTGTTCTCAATGTTTATGCCATGTTTTAAAACGTTAAATATGTTACATTTATTCTACTCAGCAGATGTTTTAAAGTCAATGGTAGTTATTTGTAGATCTTCAGTTAGTTGCTATTCCCTTTGCCTTTCGCAAGTTGGGCCTGTTCTTACGGTCCTTCTCACAACTTGCAGCCGTTCTGGTATGTCTACCGTTGCTGATGCCAAGAAATTCTGAGCTAGCTTAACACTGTCTCAAGATTCAAGATTTTTTATTTTATTTGTCAAACCATTGTGAATGATTTAAATTTGATTTCTCTCATTCTTATTGTGGAGCAGGGGGTGGGGGAAGAGGGGTGGGAGGGAGGGCAGGGTGTCAGCTTCCCGAGCCTTGGTGTATGAAACGTTCTAAGTCGACTGACCTTGGCCCGTAGATTCGCAGTCTACACCCTGAAGTCATACCTTGAAGAGACTGTTGATGGGTTGCGTAGGGTCCCTGGTGATTCTGACAGCTTTGCGGTGAGAACGGGTGGAATACATGCTTAATAGAGGGGAGAGGGGCTCCAAGATCATCCTCCATTGCTCTCACGAGCGCTGGAGGCTCTTTCGGCGGAGGCAGTGCCTGGCGCGTGCCACACAGTGAGGAGCTGTCAGGACGGCTCTCTATAGTCCCTCTGTAGTAGAACCCAACAGTGATGAGCTTGGTCCAGGATGCTCTCATAGTCCCCTCTGTAGTAGAAACCACACAGTGATGGAGCTGGTGAGGACGCTCTCTATAGTCCCTCTGTAGTAGAACACACAGTGATGGAGCCTGGTCAGGATGCTCTCTATAGTCTCTGTAGAAGTTGCACATACGGAGGCTGGGACCCTGGCTCTTCTAACTTGCGGACAAAAGAGAGACACTGATTACTTTTCTTGACCAGTGAGTAGTGTGCATGGTCGAATGTTTCTGTGATGTGCACACCAGGAGCTTTAGTGCTGGCAACCTCTCCACTGCAGCACCGTTGATTATTAGAGGAGCAATTGCTGGAACCGCGCTCTTCGAAAATCCACAACAATCTCTTTTGTCCCACCTCTCCACAATTTTAGAGAGAGATTGTTCTTGTGTGCACCACATGGCCAGACGCTTCACCTTTATCCTGTACGTTTGACTTGTCTTCTGTTGCTGATGAGACCCACCACTGTTGTGTCGTCTGCAAACTTGATGAAGAGGTTTGAGTCGTACTTTGGAGCGCAGTCATGGGTCAGCAAGTGAACAGCGAGGGGGCCAAAGCACAAAGCTTGGGGAGCCCCCGTGTTCATGTGATGGTTCTGGAGGATTTCCCCACACGTACCAGGCCTGTGGTCCCTTCCCCGTCAGAAAGTCCAGCAGCCAGTTTGCACAGTGATTGTGGTTGAATTCCCAGGTGGAGCAGTTTGTGTTAGCTGCTGTGGGATTATAGTGGTTGAATGCGAGCTAAAGTCTAAAAAAAAACAGCATTCTAGAGACTTTGGGATGCCTCAATCTCAGATCATCAAAAACAGAGACGGATAATTTCACCAACATGGTGACGACAGGCTGACCAAAGGAGAACTTGGTCCACGCTGCTTCTGGAACTGTCACACGGCGGCAGTACGTGACCTGTTATTTGATCTGTGGTCATGAAAATGTCTGGATTATTGGCACTCTACAGCTAATCCCCAAAACAGCGCGGCACTCAATGTGTAAAGTCAACATGTGCTAAATCTCGTAGGGCGACAGTGCGCGATGGTAGAGGGGGCGTCCTAATGGATCGGAAGGTCGTGGGTTCGATCCCGCCTCCTGACGGTGCACATTGTCCTTGTTCTTGGCAAGGCACTTCCACCACAGCTCGCAGTGTCTTGCTACACTGGTAGCCCCCTAGGAGAGACCAACAGGCCCCGTTTCAACGTCAGGCGTCCCTTACCGTGGACCCACCACCTGCAGAAGGGAGCCATGGGGGCTGGTGAATGTGATTTGGGCAGGCTCCGGCGGCTGCCCCCGACCCGGCAACGGACAAGTGAGAAAACTGGATGGCATGATTGTGCTAAATCTAACAGCCCTGTAATGACTAATAACAGTTTCATTAACATTTGTTAAAACAGGCTCTAGAATTGCAACAAACATGAAAGGTATACATAATAAAGTTCAATAAAAATACAATTAAAAAGGTTTAATACAAAATTCAGATGAAATTGAAATTTTTGTACCAAACTCACTTCAAGATTGTGCATGACTTCACAAACAGCTTGAATAAACTTAGCAAGAATAAGTTATTTAATCAAATTCAGTACATTCGTAAATATACATAAGTAAAGAGGTCAAACAGCAAATAACATTCACTACATGAATATCGCAATAGAATGCCCATAAACCAATGCAAATCTTGCTTATTGAGGTGGACCCCTAAACAATGTTGCGAATTAGACAAAAATTGGTAGAAATTCTTTTATGAACCACAGGAAATGTTTTTAAAAACTGGGGACAGAATAATTGGTTGCAACATTGGGGCGTTTGTATGCACCCTAGCGTGCCGTCATGACTGTCCGAACAAAAAAGTACAATTACATGGTGCTATGCAACCACATGGAGTTCGGTATTTGGGAAAAATTGAAGTGAATCTGGCGCCGAAGGGCGCCATTCTTGCCTTTGCTCTTTTATAATCTCGACCTAGTCTGGCAGGATAGGGCGGCGGCAGCGCCTCCCGTTATTGGGGCGGCGTGCGTGCCACCGGCGTCAACCGGCCCAACGAGACCCCGCAGGGCCTCTAATGCGCTTGCGGGCTTTTAATTATTAGGCCCGAGAGCCGACAGGTCCGGGCCGTTGTATTCTACAAGCAGTGCGGGCGCACGACGAAAGACGTGCGCGTAGCCGCCGTCCCTAAAAGAGCGGGAGCGCTCCAACGAAACAAGCGCTGGACGTCCCCATCGCATTACATCAGTAATAACGACACTCCCGGCACCCGACTGTCCGGTGATATAAGCGTCGTGCCGCGAAGCGGCACATTTGTTTCTGCTCGAAGAAAAAAAGGTGAAAACACAGGCAAGCGCAACATGGACAAGAAAGCAGTCGCATGACTGAGCCGCAACGCGCTCGTCATCGACCATGGCCACCACCAGCACTCAAACACTGCTAGCGTGACCTCAGGGGCAATCGAGCCTATCCGATAACATAGGTCTTGCCGCGAAAAGCGCATATTTGCCTTTGCTCGACAACATACCAAAAAAAAACCCATTGGGAAATATTTGAAAAAGAACAAAGGTAACAGAACGAGCGACGCGCTCGTATTGATAAAACCCCACGGTTGGATTACTGGACGTGAGAACCTTTCCGAATAATAAATATGCGCCGCCGCAGGCGGCGCTATTGTTATTGACGGTTTCTTATTATTATTGAATTATTTTCTTCGCCCCTAAAACGCCAGTTTCGGCACTTCCACTGATGAAAAGTCCCTGAATTTTTGCCCAAAATTCAATTAGGTGAAAAAAAAAAACTTCACATTCTCCAAATGTAAAAATTCAATAAAATGGCGCGTCAGCGCCCCCTGGAAAAACCGGGCTCAGCGCCCCTGGAAAAACCATCGTTAACATTGCGCCCTATGGCAGACCCCAAAATCCCGAAATCCCCGAAAATTTTAGTTGTCGTAGACGAAAAAATTCGGCACAGTGATTGGTCCGTGAAGCCAAACAAAAGATATTATGCGGTTGCTAGGCAACCATCAGGAGGGCGGCATATTGGCCAGAAGAGCGATCTGGCGCCGAAGGCGCATTTTCGTCCTCCGCATTTGAACGAACTCGCCTACGGCCGTTGATCGCAGCGGACTCCCCGTTCGCTCCAGATCATCTACACACAAGTGGGACAATTCAAAAAGTTATTAAACTTTCTATAGGATAACGGTGTTGTCATGGCAACGCCATGAATTCGGCGTCCATTTTAGCGCTCGCCGCTGCGTTCAAACAGTCAATAACTCAACTGTGGGGATTTGAGCGAAACTTGAATCGTTGGTCGGTCGTCGACCCGGATTTGTGATATAGGAAATTTGGAAACAGGGCGCGATCGCGCCCCCTGCAAGAGCACCAAATAAAAATAAGAGGAAATTTTTTAGCTTTGGTCCGAGACAAAAGAAATTTTGGCACAGACATCGCTCCGTGAACCGAACAAAAGTCATTGAGGCCACCCCTTTCCCCACCGGTTTGCCATGGCCACGACCCGAATGTCTAACTTTGGCGTAAGGGGATCAGCCAAAACCAAAATTGGTACACGCGTGCGTTCCATGACAGTCCGAACAAAAAGTACATACTGGTTGCTAGGCAACCAACAGAGGTCGGCCATTTGGGAAAAATGTAGTAATTCTGGGCGCGAAGGCGCCATTTCTGCTCCCCATTTTGAACGAACTAGTCCTAACGAGGCGTTGGCAAACGAGCGATCCCCGTTCGCTCCAGATCATCTACACAAGTGGTTTACATCAAAATTTTAAAAACTTCTACATAGGATTAAACGGTGTGTCATGGAACGCCATGAAATTCGCGCCGTTTTTTAACGCTTGCCGCCCGTGTTTCCAAAGAGTTGTAACTCCACAAACGTGGCCGATTTGAGTGTAACATGAATCGTGGTTCGAGTCGTCGACTACGGATTTTGGTGATATAGGAAATTTTGAAAATGGGCGGCGAGTGCGGCCTGGCCCCGCAGACCACCAAATTGAAATGAAATGAGAAAAACGGACCGATGTCACTTTGACGCAGCCAAACAAAATTGGTGGCACGCGTGCGTCTGACTGTTGAAACAAAAAAGTACATAACATGGTTGCTAGCGCACCAACAGGAAGTCGGCCATTTTGGGGAAAAATCGAGTGATCTGGCGCGGGGAAGGCGCATTTCTGCCTTTTGCTCTTTTATATCTCGACCTACTGTGGCAGGTAGGGCGCGGCAGCGCCTCCCGATTAGGGTTGGGGCGCGTGTGGCCACCGGCGTCAACCGCAAAGAGACCCTCGAGGGCCTCTACATTGCGCTTGCGCTTTTAATTAGGCCCGAGAGCTGGAAGGGTCCGGGCCTGTTTTTTATTCTACAGCAGTGCGCCGGAAGCGCACTGACCGAAAGACGTGCGCGTAAGCGCACGTCCCTAAAAGAGCGGAGCGTCCAGAAACCAGAGCCGGAGCGCTCCCCAATGCATTGCCACAGTAAATAACGCACTTCCCGCACCGACTGTCCGGTGATATATGCGTGTGCCGCGAAAGCGCACATTTGTTGCTGCTCACGAAAAACAAGGTGAAAACCACAGGCAAGCGCGACATGAAGAAGCGTGATGACGAAGGAACGCGCTCGTCATCGACCATTGGCCACTACAGCACTCAAAACACTGCTAGAGTGACTCAGGGCATCGAGGCCTATCGATAACATGGTCTTTGCCGCGAAGGGCATATTGCTTCTGCTCTGCACAAAAATACCAAAAAAAACCCATTGGGAAATATTGAAAAAGAAACAGGTAAAAGACGAGCGCAACGCGCTCGACTTGATTATAAACCCACGGTTGGATTACTGGACGTGAGACCTTTCCGAATATATAAATATGCGCGCCGAAGGCGGCGCTATATGTTATTGTACGGGTTTTTCTTATATTATTATTATTTTCCTCTCCCCCTAAAAAAAGCCAGTTTCGGCACTTCCCACTGATGACAAGTTCCTGAATTTTTGCCCAAAATTCAATAGGTGAAAAAAAAAACTTCAAACATCTCCAAAATGGTAAAAATTCAAAAAAATGGCGCGGTCAGCGCCCCTGGAAAAACACGTTAACATTGCGCCCTATGGCCAGACCCCCAAAATCCGAAATCCCCGAAAATTTTAGTTTCGTCGTAAGACGAACAAAATTCGCCAGTGATTTGGTCACGTGAAAAAGCCAACAAAAAGATATTATGCGGTTGCTAGGCAACCATCAACGAGGGGCGGCCATATTGGCCAGAAGAGCGATCTGCGCCGAAGGCGCCATTTGTGCGCCTCCGCATTTGAAGACTCGTCCTAGGCCGTTAATTCGCACGACTCCCGTTCGCTCCAGATCATCTACACAAGGGGGAATCAAAAGTTATTAAAAACTTCTAATAGTGATTAAACGGTGTTGTCATCGGCAACGCCATGAATTCCGGCGTCCATTTTTTAGCCGTCGCCGCCGCGTTCAAACAGTCCATACTTCCACATACTGTGGCCCGTTTGAGCGAAACTTGAATCGTTGGTCGAGTCGTCGCCGGATGTTGGTGATATAGGAAATTTGAAAATGGGCGCGAAGCCCCCTGAGAGGCACCAATAAAAATGATGAGGAAATTTTAACTTTGTCCGTAGACAAAAGAAATTTGGCACAGACATCCGTCACGTGAACCGAACAAAAAAGTCATTGAGGCCACGCCCTTTCCCAACCGTGTTGCCAATGCAACGACCGATGTCAACTTTGGCGGCAGCAAACAAAATTGGTAACACCGCGTGCGTATGACAGTCGAAAAAAGTACATTACATGGCTTTGCTAGGCAACCAACAGGAGTCGGCCCATTTTGGGAAAAATGTAAGTAATCTGGCACCCGAGGCGCCATTTCATGCTCTCCATTGAACGAACTCGTGCCTAGGCGTTGAACGCAGCGACTCCCGTTTCCGCTCCAGATCACCTGCACAACGTGGGATACATCAAAAGTTATTAAAAACCTTCTAATAGGATTAACGTGTGTCATGGCAGCATGAAATTCGGTCATCCGTTTTCAGGACTGCCAGTGTTTAAAGACTCATAACTTCGCACAACTGAAGCCGATTTGAGCGTAACTTGACATCGTTGGTCGAGTCGTCAACTCCGGATGTTGTTGATTTAGGACATTTGAAAATGGGCGTGATAGCGCCCCTGCAGAGCACCAAATAAAAATGCATGAATAAAAAGATCAAAACTTTGTCGTAGACAAAAGAAATTTGCACAAAGGACCGTGCGTCACGTGATCCGATAAAAAAAGTCAATCATCGGCCACGCCTCTTTTTCCTATCGTGTTTGGCCCATGGCAACCACCCGTGTCAACTTTGGCGCAGCCACACCAAATTCGGTACACGCGTGCGTCATGAACTGTCCGAATAAAAAAGTACATTCATGGTGCAGGCAACCACAGGAGGTTCGCCATTTTGGGAAACAATCCAGTGATCCGGCGCCGAAGGCGCCATTTCTTGCCTTTGCTCTTTTATATCCGACTAGTGTGGCAGGTAGGGCGCGGTAGCGCCTCCGGTTATTGGGGCGGCGTGCGGCACCGGCGTCAACCGCAAACGAGACCTCGAGGGCCTCTAAATGCCCGCTTGCGCTTAATTCTTATTATTAATTTTTCTGTCTATCCGTGTTTTTTGACCATAATCGAACAGAGTCCCGTCGACGAACTCCCCATTTTTTGCCCAAAATCAAAATCACGGCGATACACAGTGTCAATAAGTTTCATTCAAAAATTCCAAAAAATGGCGCGCCAGCGCCCCTGGAAAATCAAGATTACATTGCGCCTATGGAGATGCCCAAAATTTTAGTTCGTCGTGACGAAAAAATTCGGCAAGTGATTGGTCACATGAAGCCAAACAAAAAACATATTCGCGGTTGCTAGCAACCATCAGGAGGCGGCCATATTGGCCAGAAGAGCGATCTGGCGCCGAAGGCGCCATTCGTGCCCGCATTTGAACGAACTCCTCTAGGGCGTTGAACGCGCGACTCCCCGTTCGCTCCAGATCATCTACACAAGTGGGACATCAAAAGTTATTAAAAACTTTCTAATAGGATTAACGGTGTTGTCATGGCAACGCCATGAATTGGCGTCCGTTTTCAGCGCTCGCCACCGCTTTCAAAGGTCGTAACTCGCACATACTGTGGCCCGATTTCAGCGAAACTTGAATCGTTGGTCGAGTCGTCGACCCCGGATGTTTTGATATATGAAATTTGAAATGGGCGCGATAGCGCCCCCTGCAGAGCACCAAATAAAATGAATGAGAAAAAAATTGAACTTGTCCGTAGACAAACGAAATTTGGCACAGACATCCGTCACGTGACCCCGAACAAAAGTAATTGGGGGCCACGCCCCTTTCCCACCGTGTTGCCATGGCAACGACCTGATGTCAACTTTGGCGCAGCCAAACCAAAATTGGTACACGCGTGCGTCATGACTGTCCGAACAAAAGTCATTACGTGGTTGCTAGGCAACCACAGGAGGTCGGCCAATTTGGGAAACATCGAGCCATCTGGCGCCGAAGGCGCCCTTTGCTCTTTTATCATTTCAACCTAGTGTGGCAGGTAGGGCGCGGCAGCCGCCTCCGGTTATTGGGGCGGCGTGCGGCCACCGGCGTCAACCGGCCAACGAGACCCTCGAGGGCCTCTAAATGCCGCTTGCCGGCTTAATTATTATTATTATTATTTTTCTTCTCCCCCTCAAAGTCCACTTTCCCACTGACGAAAAGTCCGATTTTTGCACAAATTCTAACCGTGAAACAAATTCTTCACATTTAGAAAATATAAAAAAATCAAAAAAATGGCGCGCCAGCGCCCCTGGAAAACAAGATTACATTGCGCCTATGGAGATGCCCGAAACTTACTTCGTCGTAGACGAAAAAATTCGGCACAGTGATTGGTCACGTGAAGCCAAACAAAAAAACATATTACGCGGTTGCTAGGCAACCATCAGGAGGGCGGCCATATTGGCCAGAAGAGCGATCTGGCGCCGAAGGCGCCATTTCGTGCCTCGGCATTTTAACGAACTCGTCCTAGGGCGTTGAACGCAGCGACTCCCGTTCGCTCCAGATCATCTACACAAGTGGGCATCAAAAGTTATTAAAAACTTTCTAATAGGATTAACGGTGTGTCATGGCGACGCCATGAATTGGCGTCCATTTCAGCGCTCGCCGCCGCGTTCAAACAGTCATAACTCGCACAAACTGTGGCCGATTTGAGCGAACCTTGAATCGTTGGTCGAGTCGTTGACCCCGGATGTTTTGATATCTGAAATATGAAATGGGCGCAATAGCGCCCTGCAGAGCACCAAAAAAATTAATAGGGAAAAAAATTTAAGTTGTCGTAGACAAAGAATTTGGCACAGACATCCGTCACGTGACCCGAACAAAAAAGTCATTGAGGCCACGCCCTCTTCTCACCGTGTTGCCATGGCAACGACCCGATGTCAACTTTGGCGCAGCCAAACCAAATTGGTACACGCGTGCATTATGACAGTCCGAACAAAAAATACATTACATGGTTGCTAGGCAACCACAGGAGGGCGGCCATTTTGGGAAAATGTAGTAATCTGGCGCCAAAGGCGCCATTTCGTGCCCTCGCATTTGAACAAACTCGTCCTAGGGCGTTGAACGCAGCGACTCCCCGTTCGCTCCAGATCATCTACACAAGTGGGACATCAAAAGTTATTAAAAACTTTCTAATAGGATTAACGGTGTTGTCATGGCAACGCCATGAATTCGGCGGCAGTTTTCGGTGCTCGCCGTCACCTTTATACAGTCATAACTCGCACAAACTATGGCGATTTGAGCCAAACTTGAATCGTTGGTCAAGTCCTCGACCCCGGATGTTGTGATATAGGAAATTTGAAAATGGGCGCGATAGCGCCCCCTGCAGAGCACCAAATAAAAATGAAGAATAAAATTGAACTTTGTCGTAGACAAATGAAATTTGGCACAGACATCCGTCACGTGATACCGATCAAAAAAGTCAATGATGGCCACGCCCCTTTCCCACCGTGTTGCCATGGTAACGACCCGGTGTCAACTTTGGCGCAGCCAAACCAAAATTAGTACACGCGTGCGTCATGACTGTCTGAACAAAAAAGTACATTACATGGTTGCTAGGCAACCAACAGGAGGTCGGCCATTTTGGGAAAAATTTAGTAATCTGTCGCCGAAGGCGCCATTTCGTGCACTCGCATTTGAACGAACTCGTCCTAGGGCGTTGAACGCAGCGACTCCCCGTTCGCTCCAGATCATCTACACAAGTGGGACATTAAAAGTTATTAAAAACTTTCTAATAGGATTAACGGTGTTGTCATGGCAACGCCATGAATTCGGCGTCCGTTTTCAGGGCTCGCTGCCGCGTTCAAAGAGTCATAACTCGCACAAACTGAAGCCGATTTGAGCGTAACTTTAATCGTTGGTCGAGTTGTCGACCCCGGATGTTGTGATTTAGGACATTTGAAAATGGCCGTGATAGCGCCCCCTGCAGAGCACCAAATAAAAATGAATGCAGAATAAGATCAAACTTTGTCGTAGACAAAAGAAATTTGGCACAGACGTGCGTCACGTGATCCCGATAAAAAAGTCAATCATGGCCACGCCTCTTTTCCCATCGTGTTGCCATGGCAACGACCCGGTGTCAACTTTGGCGCAGTCAAACCAAAATTGGTACACACGTGCGTTAGGGTGCATCAAACGCCCCATTTTTTTTTTAACTTCAATGGATCATTTTGTCCCTTGTCTAGTTTTTTTATATATAAAAAAAGAAATGTATGGCAAAGTTTGGTGAAGTTTGAAGTACATTTAGGTGGTCCACCATTCAACTGAATGTTGTCTAAATATCGAAAATTCGCCATTTGGCATATTTCCATTTCATTTTATGTCATTTTGTTAAATAATATTGCATGCAGAGTTGTATATAGATATTGCAATAGTAAATTCTCAGTTTTTATCTGATTATATTCAATAGTATGATGCTACATTTATACAACGGGTGTTAGAAGTGTTCATTATATAACATTAACCATTCGCTACATCTTTTAAAATGTTTCAACTCATCGGAGACAATAGTTTCAACGCAATGAATTCAGATAGTATATGTTGTTTCAACATTGTTCTAAATGATTTATCCAATGTTTAAAAAGTTAAATATAGTTAAATTTATTCTACATTCAGCAATGTTTTAAAGTCAATGGTAGTTATTTGGTAGATTCTTCAGTTAGTCGCTATGTCCTTTGCCTTTCGCAAGTTGGGCTGTTCTTTACGGTCCTTCTCAACAACTTGCAGCACGTTCTGGTCATGTCCTTCACCCCTTGCTGATGCCAAGAAATCTGAGCTAAGCTTAACACCTGTCTCAAGATTCAAGATTTTTTTTTTAATTTGTCAAACCATGTGAATGATTTGAAATTACATTTCTCTCATTCTTGATTGTGGAGCAGGGGTGGGGAAGAGGGGTGGGAGGGAGTTCAGCTTCCCAATGGCCTTGTGTATGAAACTGTTCTTAAGTCGACTGGACCTGGCCCGTAGATTCCGCAGTCTCTCCCTGAAGGCATTACCTTGAAGAGACTGTGTGATGGGTGCATAGGGTCCCTGGTGATTCTGACGGCTTTGCGGGTGAGACGGGTGGAATACATGTCCTTAATAGAGGGGAGAGGGGCTCCACAGATCATCTCCGCTGCTCTCACCATGCGCTGGAGGCTCTTTCGGCAGGAGGCAGTGCTGGCGCCGTGCCACACAGTGATGGAGCTGGTCAGGATGCTCTCTATAGTCCCTCTGTAGAAGAACCTCACAGTGATGGAGCTGGTCAGGATGCTCTCTATAGTCCCTCTGTAGAAGTGCCACACAGTGATGGAGCTGGTCAGGATGCTCTCTATAGTCCCTCTGTAGAAGAGCCACACAGTGATGGAGCTGGTCAGGATGCTCTCTATAGTCCCTCTGTAGAAGTTGCACATAACAGAGGCTGGGACTCTGGCTCTTCTTAACTTGCGGACAAAGTAGAGACACTGATTACTTTTCTTGACCAGTGATGTAGTGTGCATGGTCCAGGAGAGGTTCACTGTGATATGCACACCCAGGAGCTTAGTGCTGGTCACCCTCTCCACTGCAGCACCGTTGATTATTAGAGGAGCATGCTGGACCCGCGCTCTTCGAAAATCCATAACAATCTCTTTTGTCTTCTCCACATTTAGAGAGAGATTGTTCTGTGTGCACCACATGGCCAGACTGCTCACCTCACTCCTGTAGTTTGACTCGTCTCTGTTGCTGATGAGACCCACCACTGTTGTGTCGTCTGCAAACTTGATGAAGAGGTTTGAGTCGTACTTTGGAGCGCAGTCATGGGTCAGCAGAGTGAACAGGAGGGGGCTCAGCACACAGCCTTGGGGAGCCCCCGTGTTCAGTGTGATGGTTCTGGAGGATTTCCGCCAACACGTACAGCCTGTGGTCTCCCGTCAGAAAGTCCAGCAGCCAGTTGCACAGTGATGTGTTGATCCCCAGGTGGAGCAGTTTGTGTATTAGCTGCTGTGGGATTATAGTGTTGAATGCTGAGCTAAAGTCTAAAAACAGCATTCTGGAGACTTGGATGACTCAATCTCAGATCATCAAAAACATGAGACAGGATAATCTCACCAACATGGTGACGACAGGCTGACCAAAGGAGAACTTGTCCAAGCTGCTTCTGGACTGTCACACAGGCTGCAGTTACGTGACCTGTATTTGATTCTGTGGTCATGAAAAATGGTCTGAATTATTGGCATCTATAGCTAAATCCCCAAAACAGCGCGGCACTCAATGTGTTAACAGTCAACATGTGCTAAATCTAACAGCCCTGTAATGACTAATAACAGTTTGCATATAACATTTGTAAAACAGGCTCTAGAATTGCGACAACATGAAAGTATAACATAATAAGTTCAATAAAAATAAAAATCAAATCAAATCAAATCAAATCAAACTTTATTTATAAGCGCTTTTCATACAAAATGTAACACAAAGTGCTTTACAGTGCTTAAAAATCATTAAAATAGTCCCCACCAGCAAATATACATAAATAACAACAACCCCCACCTCCCCTACCCCACCCGCACACACAGACACACAGACACATATACATACAGACAGCCCAGTTGTTAAAGTCTTCAGTAAAAATGCACATAAAGTGGGGACATAAGGCTGAATACAGATGGACCGAGAGAGGAAACACCATCCAAGGAGCCGTCTGCACCAGGAGCAGCCCATCGGCCACAGCCAACCAGCACTCCCGGGGCACAGGGCTCCCTCAGAGGAAACACTGGGAGAACATAAAAATAAAAGATAAATTAAAACAGCTAAAACTCGGCTAAAAGTGTGGAATAGCACAAGATAAAAATAAATAAATAAAATAAAATAAATAAATAAAAAAGAGTGGAACTAAAGAAATAATTGTATAGAACTAAACAGATAAATAAAGTTAATATAAATAAATATTAGTTAAAAGCTAAACTAAAAAGGTGGGTCTTGAGCCTGCTCTTAAATACATGAACGTTCTCTGCGGTCCTGAGCCCCTCCGGCAGGTCGTTCCAGAGGCGAGGGCCGTAATACTGGAAAGAAGCCTCGCCGTGAGTCTTTCTGTTGACTTTAGGAATAACTAGGAGACCCCTGCCGGAGGAGCACAGGGACCGCGAAGGCTCATAAGGTAAAGCAGTTCTGAAAGATAAGAAGGACCAAGGCATTAAGACATATAAAAACCATTAAGAGAACTTTAAAATCGATCCTGAAACACACGGGGAGCCAATGCAGCGACTCTAAAACGGTGTAATGTGGTCCCGCCTCCTGGTCTTTGTCAGGACACGAGCTGCTGAATTTGGTAAAAGTTGTAAACCTGAGATACTCTTTTTGGGAAGACCAGAGAGCAGGGCATTACAGTAGTCGATACGACTGGTGATAAAAGCATGCATCAGCGTCTCCGTGTTGGCCCGAGAGAGAATGGGGCGGACTCTGGCTATGTTCTTTAGATGGTAAAAACCTATCTTTGTGATATTCTTAATGTGTGGAATTAAAGTCAGCTCAGAGTCAAAAATCACGCCCAGGTTCTTCACCTGTGAGGAAGGATTAAAAGACAATGACTGTAGTTTGGGTAAAGTTTCTCTCTCTGGGCCTCAGGACCGATGACTAAAACTTCAGTTTTGTCCCGGTTAAGCTGGAGAAAGTTTTCTGCCATCCAGGATTTGATATCTAAAATGCAGTTACAAAGTGCATCCATTGGCCTGGTGTCATCAGGAGACATGGAGATGTACAACTGTGTATCATCAGCATAACTATGAAAGTTGACTCCATGTCTCCTGATGACACCACCAAGAGGGAGAATATACAGGTTAAAAAGCACTGGCCCTAAAATCGAACCCTGGGGCACACCACAAGTAATTTTATGGACCTTAGAGGAGCAGGTATCCACACTTACCATGAATGTCCTGTCTGTGAGGTAGGATGTAAACCATTGTGGACAGCACCAGAGAGGCCGATGTGTTTTAAACGAGTTAAAAGAATAGTGTGGTCGACACTATTGTATTAAACCCTATAAAAAGGTTTAATACAAAATTAGATAAAATTGAAATATTTTGTAAAAACTCACTTTGAAAAATTGCAGACTTCACAAACAGCTTGAATAAACAAGCAAAGAGTAGTTATTTAATCAAATTCAGTACCATTGTAAATATTACATAAGTAAAGAGGTCAACAGCAAATAACATTCAACTACATGAATATCGCAATAGAATGCCCATATAACCCAATGCAAATCTTGCTTATTGAGGTGGACCCCCTAAACAATGTTGGAATTAGACAAAAATTGGTAGAAATTCTTTTTATGACCAAAGGAATGTTTTTAAACTGGGGACAGAATAATTGGTTGACATTGGGGCGTTTGATGCACCCTAGCGTGCGTCATGACTGTCCGAACAAAAAAGTACATTACATCGTTGCTAGGCAACCAACAGGAGGTCGGCTATTTTGGGAAAAATCGAGTGATCTAGCGCCGAAGGCGCCATTTCTTCTCATTTGTCAACTTTGGCGCAGCCAAACCAAAATTGGTACACGCGTGCGTCATGACTTTCCGAACAAAAAAGTACATTACATGGTTGCTAGGCAACCAACAGGAGGTCGGCCATTTTGGGAAAAATCGAGTGAGCTGGCGCCGAAGGCGCCATTTCTTGCCTTTGCTCTTTTACAAACTTGACCTACGGTGGCAGCGACATCATAACCAGGTAGGGCGCGGCAGCGCCTCCCGGTTATTGCGGCGGCGTGCGGCCA
Organism: Neogobius melanostomus; assembly: GCA_007210695.1. Classification (NCBI taxonomy): domain Eukaryota; kingdom Metazoa; phylum Chordata; class Actinopteri; order Gobiiformes; family Gobiidae; genus Neogobius; species Neogobius melanostomus. The sequence continues at coordinate 184,921 of VHKM01001123.1, read as the reverse complement.
CCGGCGTCAACCGGCCAAACGAGACCGCTTGCGGCTTTAATTAGGCCCGAGAGCCTGACAGGGTCCGGGCCTGTTGTTATTGTACAGGCAGTGCGCGGAGCGCACTGACGAAAGACGTGCGCGTAGCGCACGTCCCTAAAAGAGCGCGGAGCGCTCAAGAACAGAGCGCGGAGCGCTCCCCATGCATTACACAGTAATAACGAGACTCCCGGCACACCGACCTGTCCGGTGATATAAGCGTGTGCCGCGAAAGCGGCACATTTGTTGCTGCTCGAATAAAAAAAGTGAAAACCACAGGCAAGGCGCAACATGGACAAGAGAGCAGTCGATGACGAGCGCAACGCGCTCGTCATCGACCATGGCCACTCACCAGCACTCAAAACACTGCTAGAGTGACTCAGGGCATCGAGGCCTATCCGATAACATAGGTCTTTGCCGCGAAAGCGGCATATTTGCTTCTGCTCGCACAAAAATACGGAAAAAAAAATCCATTGGGAAATATTGAGAAAGAAGAGGTAAATGACGAGCGCAACGCGCTCGTATTTGACAATGAACCCCACGGTTGGATTACTGGACGTGAGACCTTTCCGAATATATAAATATGCTATAAAATATAAATATATATATATATAAATATTGTTATTGTATGGGTTTTCTTATTATTATTATTTTTTTTCTTCTCCCCCTAAAAGCCAGTTTCGGCAACTTCCCACCGACGAAAAGTCCTGAATTTTTGCCCAAATTCAATTAGGTGAAAAAAAACCTTCACATCTCCAAATGTAAAAAATGAAAAAAATGGCGCGTCAGCGCCCCCTGGAAAAACAGCGTTAACATTGCACCCTATGGCCAGACCCCCCAAAATCCCGAAATCCCCGAAAATTTTAGTTCGTCGTAGACGAACAAAATTCGGCACAGTGATTGGTCACGTGAAGCCAAACAAAAAACATATTACGCGGTTGCTAGGCAACCATCAGGAGGGCGGCCATATTGGCCAGAAGAGCGATCTGGCGCCGAAGGCGCCATTTCGTGGCCTCGCATTGAACGAACCCGTCCTAGGGCGTTGAACGCAGCGACTCCCCGTTCGCTCCAGATCATCTACACAAGTGGGACATCAAAAGTTATTAAAAACTTTCTAATAGGATTAACGGTGTTGTCATGGCAACGCCATGAATTTGGCGTCCGTTTTCAGCGCTCGCCACCGCATTCAAAGAGTCGTAACTCGCACAAACTGTGGCCGATTTGAGCGAAATTTGAATCGTTGGTCGAGTCGTCGACCCCGGATGTTTTGATATATGAAATTTGAAAATGGGCGCGACAGCGCCCCCTGCAGAGCACCAAATAAAAATGAATGAGGAAAAAAATTGAACTTTGTCGTAGACAAACGAAATTTGGCACAGACATCTGTCACGTGACCCCGAACAAAAAAGGTATTGAGGCCGCGCCCCTTTTCCCACCGTGTTGCCATGGCAACGACCCGATGTCAACTTTGGCGCAGCCAAACCAAAATTGGTACACGCATGCGTCATGACAGTCCGAACAAAAAAGTACATTGCATGGTTGCTAGGCAACCAACAGGAGGGCGGCCATTTTGGGAAAAAATGAGTAATCTGTCGCCGAAGGCGCCATTTCGTGCACTCGCATTTGAACGAACTCGTCCTAGGGCGTTGAACGCAGCGACTCCCCGTTCGCTCCAGATCATCTACACAAGTGGGACATCAAAAGTTATTAAAAACTTTCTAATAGGATTAACGGTGTTGTCATGGCAACGCCATGAATTCCGCGTCAGTTTTCAGTGCTCGCCGTCACCTTCAAAGAGTCATAACTCGCACATACTGTGGCCGATTTGAGCGAAACTTGAATCGTTGGTCGAGTCGTCCTCTCCGGATGTTTTGATATATGAAATTTGAAAATGGGCGCGATAGCGCCCCCTGCAGAGCACCAAATAAAATGAATAGGGAAAAAAATTCAACTTTGTCGTAGACAAAAGACATTTGGCACAGACATCCGTCACGTGACCCCGAACAAAAAAGTCATTGAGGCCACGCCCCTTTCCCAGCGTGTTGCCATGGCAACGACCCGGTGTCAGCTTTGGCGCAGCCAAACCAAAATTGGTACACGCGTGCGTCATGACAGTCCGAACAAAAAAGTACATTGCATGGTTGCTAGGCAACCAAAAGGAGGGCGGCCATTTTGGGAAAAATCTAGTAATCTGGCGCCGAAGGCGCCATTTCTTCTCTTTTCTCTTTTATAATCTCGACCTAGTGCGGCAGGTAGGGCGCGGCAGCGCCTCCCGGTTATTGGGGCGGCGTGCGGCTACCGGCGTCAACCGGCCAAACGAGACCCTCGAGGGCCTCTAAATGCCGCTTGCGGCTTTAATTGTACTTGTTTTGCTTCTAGTACATGAGCATTATCATAAACATGAGAAGATAGACTAGTTTGATTTAAAGCAGCTGACAAAACTACAGAGCCCTGGAAGTGACATCAGACAAAAGAAAATTGAGGGGTGAAAAAAATAGAAAACATATATTTTTCTTTCTTTTCTTTTTTTCTTACCACATATTATCTCGGGGTAGAAGATATTATATTGGGGTAAAAAAAAAAATGTAAAAATGTAGTCCTATTTTTTTTACACCACAAATTATCTCAGGAGATAATTATCTCGAGGGAAATTCTTTTGAAAGATTTTATTTTTATTTGTTAAAGAGGTATTATGCTTTTTTCAGTCACATAGTACCAGTTTATAGCACACTACAATGATGATCTAAACTTATGTGTGTCTGTAAATGCAGTAAATTAAAATTATTGCCTTGAATAAATTTGCTCTCACAAAATGGCTGTAGCGAACATCTTGAAATAGGCCTCTGTCTCTTTAAGAAGCCCTGACCCTTTCCGACAGGGTTGCCAGACGTACGATAAAAGCCCTAAATGTACGATAATTTCAGAGTGCCAGATAAAGTCTGGTTAAATGCACCGTCCCCTCTCAACAGCGCTTTGCTTTCGCTCTGATCTGGAGTCAGACTTAGCCTCCGTATTCACGTAGGTGTAATATCTGCTGCCAGAAGGAGAGACTGTCCCTGGATCAGTTTTACAGTTCCACTATGGCATTATCCTCAGTTGATTGGTCAGCAAGACGTAACCCCGTCTCACCTCATGCGAGTTGGTCATTTGCCCGCTTCTTTATTACGGCTTAGCTAATTATTTTTCCTAATTCTAACACCTCATGTGAGTGTGTGTGTTCTCCAATCTGATAAAACCAAATCCAGCAATCGACTGATTACTGCAGCCCTTAACAAGCTTATCCAGGCATCAGTGTCTGAAGAATGGAGGGGGATGTCCGGATTTCAAACCTACAAAAGCTATGTTGCTGCGCTCAATAACTTTAGCAAACTTGTACAAGAACGTCTGCATCAGAAGTGCCTGCAGAAGTGAATGACTCCGACGAGGAGGTGGAGTTCATCTCTTAGGTGAGTGCCTGTGTTGTCATGTCATGCGTGTGCGTAATGTAATAAATGGGACAGTGCGTGAGCCTGTGTTGTAGTTTGGGGTGGTGATGATATGAGCCACATTTTGCGCAGGTGCTACATTGCTATTGACATATTTATAGTGTACGATAGTTTGTGCTGAAATACCATAGTTTTGGAAGCTTTGTACGATATATTGGTTTTGAGAATCTGGCAACCCTGTGTATTGTGCTATCGTCACAACTAAACACTGCTACATACATTCTCTCCTTCACATGTTGAAACTACGATCGATTTTCGCTGCGTTTTAATTTTACTGTTGGAAAGGAGCTACACGTTATCACTTTGTGAACAATGGTCACCCAGGATATGATTTGATTCTGCGTCTGACTCGGAAAGTGACTTTGGAGACGAACCTTTGAGAGTTCATAGGCTCTATGAAGTCGACTATTCATTTTTTTTTCAACTCACAGAAACTCAGCAGCATCTCTAGACTCAACAAAGAAACTTTGTCCCCGTTGTGTTGCCATACAGAGGGGAATTTAAGACACATTTTAATTCAAAGTTATTTGAATGAAAATAACAGACACTTATTTAAACGGATTTGTGCTTTCTACTTTGAATACTTAAGGTTTTCTACAGCAAAAACATCAGTACTTTCACTTAAAGGCACCATACCAAATGTTTTACACATTTTGGCGAGATAGGTAACTCCCTTTTTTCATATATTGACTATTTGGTTGACACAGCATCCACTTACACAACATTTTAGTTTATTTTGTTTATTTGAGCAGCAACACTCAGCTCAAAAGGAGTGGGCCGAAGCAAGAGCTTATAAGCGCCCACCCCCAAAATCAATACAATTAAAATCATCATTTCACAAGAACATAGTGGAACAACAAAGGAACAAAACAGCAACAAGGAAACAACAGAAGAAAAAATAGACCCTACAGTACACACCCACAGCATCCGACCATGGCCTAAATGACCATTTACAAGATGGTACTTACATTATGGCTTTACATGACTGAAACTTATGCTCTGTATACATTCCCTAAAACAGGGGTCTCAAACTCATTTGGACTGGGGGCCACAAATTCAAACCCAGTGTTGGTCGGGGGCCGCAACAGACAAAGCCTTTTTTATTAAGTCAATTACGATTTAGCAACTTTTTATTGTTTGCTATAATAAACCTTAAAATAGACTGTACATGAACTATCTGCACATTTTTAAGCTTACACAGGTTTCCAATCGGCCAAACATTTGCTGAGCTTCTAAATTAGAAATTACAGACTTAGACAATTAATGTTTTTGTAATTAATCTCATTTTGCTTCAGGTAAATTGGTTCAGGGCATCAGTGAATGATCTTTCAGGAGTCAGGTCCAGTTTCTGTCTGTTTGCCTGTTTTGAAAGAAATGCAAAATGTAATTCAAATGTCATTCAAATGTAGAAAGGCCCAACCAGGGACTGGAGCTGATAATGAGCACTAGCAATAAGCTTCACCTCAACTAAATAATGTGGAGTCATGGCCTCAGGCTTTTTGTGACCTACAGTTAGACAATGGATTTAATGTAACTATGTATCATGTGTTCACATGTGTCCCAAATAAAGATTAAATTAATTGACATGATAATGTTGCTCTGAGAGAGAGATGGAGAGAAAAGGCTCCTCACTTTACAGTTGTGATGCTTTTAAACACTAATTAACACTAATTACGATGTGTTCACTTTGCAAAGTCATAAAGGTAAAGATGGTAAAGGTGCTTATTGTCATGCTGCAGTGCTGTCACTTTTCCAGCACATGTTTAGCTGAACAACTTAAGTTTCTCCCTCGCGTTCTGACAGTCTCCACCTGTTTCAGAAGCTCCTCTCACAGTCCGCTGCTGTTAGTCCATTTCTTTGTTGAAAACAGTTGATAAATCATCTGCAGAAGCGCCGCATCTCTCTTCCCCTGTCTGATGTTGTGGTCATTCTCGCGCCCGCAGCAGCATTGGCGCTACCGCGCGGTGCCTCATGAGAATTGTAGTTCTAACGTGTTTAATGCAATTTACAGGCGGGCCGCATGTAATATAAATAAGAAATCATCTCGCGGGCCGCAAAAATTATCTCGCGGGCCGCATTTGGCCCCCGGGCCGCATGTCTGAGACTCCTGCCCCAAAACACATCACACATCAGTCTTATTTTTCCAAATTATTACTTTTACAACATGCCTTTATGGGGCAAAAAGAATGTCGGGTATAAGGCCTTTAAATAAAGTTTTACAATAAAGTGCGTGAACATTAAATCTCGGGAATTCTCAGCAGGAAGTCGTTGACCTGAGCGCGCAGCCCCGGGTCTCTCACACACCTGGCCTTTTGTATCTTCTGTAAAGTTTTAATGCTGTTGGAGCGACAGTACGACTTGACTGGGATCTCTGCTGCCCTCATGTGGTACTGCGTGGACATGTCGGAGTCGTTCATTTGGAAGTACAGAAATTGGCGTAGCTGTTGTACAGTATTTGTTTGGACGGTGGCTCCAGGTCGCGGCGGAGCAGCTCGCTGTAGAGAATCTTGGCGTCAGCGAGGCTGTGGTTGGACTGGGCGTAGACTTGAGCGAGGTCAATCTCCATTCTGACGCAGGAGTCTGGGTACAGAGAGATGACCTCTCGGAGCAGAGCCGCTGTGTGCTCTATCAGCTCCTGACTCTCAGCTCCCCTCTGGATCCTCCACGTGTAGCACATGGCGAGGCAGGCCTTCAGGAAGCGGCTGTCGGGGCGTTTGTCCAGAGCTTTAGTGGCCAGATCCACCGTGTCCTGGACCGACACGGCTCTGTGGTACAGCTGCAGGAGAGGCATCATGTGTCTGTGCATTCTGTCAGGACGCTGCAGGACTTCAGCCACCAGAGCCTCCACCTCGGGGCCCACCTCCTGACCGCTCCTCACGCACAGCTCCAGGTACTCCGCCCTCAGCAGTAGGTTCTCAGGGTCTCGCTCTGAGGCGTGTCTCAGCTGCTCCAGGAAGTCACTGTTCTTGTTCTGAGCGTAGAACGAAGCCAGGACATGAGCGCTGCGCCACTCCACTCGCTCCTCCTCCTCCACCTCCTCAAGGGCCTTCTGGAACAACTGGGCTGCCAGGCCGTTGTTTCTGCAGACCTCCATCTGAGTCCAGGCCTTTTCAGCGTAGACCTCAGGAAGCAGCTGGTCCCTCTCTGTGGGGTACTCCCTGCTCAGTTCCTCCACTCTCTGCAGGTACTCCTGGCTCAGGACAGGCTCTCCTCTCTCGTGGTGAAGCCAGGCCAGGTCGCTGTAGTTGACGAGGAGCTCGGGGCCCCTGAGGGCCTCAGAGGCGGAGCTGAAGCAGCTCAGGGCCTCGTCAGAGTGCCCCAGTCGGGTCTGGAGGAAGCCCAGCAGATTGTAGTTGTGTCCTCTCCAGGGGTTACTCTCATCGGGGCAGATATCGAGGAGTTTGTCCCGGAGCTTTAGCAGCGTAACGTGATTGGAGCTCAGGTCCCAGGTGAAGTGGCACTGCAGCGCCTCCAGGTGGCGCTCTGAGGGAGGTGCACTGTGGAAGGAACAGTGACAATTAACACAAGGAACTTTAACCTTAACTTTAATTATTTTAACATTTATTTTTATACAAATAATATTTAACAGGCAAAGTAGATACAGTATGTTAAGAGTTATTATGCAAATTGTATTTCAGTGCCATAAAGGTAAAAAAAAAGTCATAAAATAAAAAATGTGTTAAACTCGTGGATGATATTGTGTCTCAGGGCTCTTTGAATCACTGACATCAATCTCAGACGCCTGGGATGATTAGTTTTCAGGTAAACCCAGTAAAGGGAAAACTGGGTTTTCAAGCAATATGGGAAAGAAAAGGGATCTCTCTTCTGATGCAGAGAAATTAACTTATTTTCTTGCTAGCGCTTGTGCTCCTAATTCTGAAATTTAGGAGCACAGTCAAAAATTTAGGAGCGCAACAAAACAAAAAAACAGGGAAGCTTTTAACAGGGATGATGGGAATTTAAACATATCACATGCCACCTCCAGCCTTCTGTTGCATTTTAGATGCATTATTTTAGCTGTTTGCAATGATTCAGCAATCTACAAAACTCATTAGGCTAAATTTTAACATTATAAATGAGACACCAGATTTTGTGCCTCTCAATCACCCCCAACCCCCGACTTGCACTTCATCGTCTCCTTAAAAATTAAAAAGGGATATAATCTAAGTTTTGTCATTTAAATTATACATCCATATGTATATTTTATGTTTTAGTGATGGCCCCAACAAAAATACAGTTTAATAATTTGTTTCCTTTATTTTAAGCCACAAACAACTTGAAAACGTAATTTGGTCTAACACAGCTTATTTGAAAATTATATTTAATTGAATGTCACCAATATTCTTGTTTTGAATAAAAATAAAATGTTCATTTATTATAAATAAATAATCATTCAAAAATATCCTGAATATGGTTAGGTTGTATATTATATGTGGTGTATCAACATTCGTTTCTTCAATATGCCACAAACATTTTTAATACTTTTCAAATTATAGTAAACTTCATATGTTCATGTTCCGTCTTTGTTTTCTGTATTTGATACTATTTTATAAATAATTTAGGCTTTTAACAGAAACTATCGTGTTTGACTATATGACATCCTATGTTAGACCAAATGACGATAACTGCATTTTAAGTTACCACAAAAATCTCTTGTAATTTGTAATGATACAAATAACACAAAAAAGATACAAAACCTTTTTAATGATAGTTTGAATCCAGAATAAAAGTTTTAGAAACATTTTAGAAATATTTTTACAAAAGTAAAATTGCATTGAGAAATTTATAAAGTTAAACTAGAGAAATGTGACTTTAAATGTACTAACTTAACAAACAAAATCTTGCACATAAGCATTAAGAACTAATCAGTGTGTTGTACAGTGGGAGGGAAAAGTATGTGAACCCTTTGGAATTTTTCACATTTCTGCAAAAAATGTGGTCCCATCTTTATTTAAATCACAAGAATGAGTAAACTGTCTCTGCTTAAACTAATACCCCCGAACATTTCCATTTGATCATATTTTTATCAGCCATAACATGTAAACATTCACAGGACAGGGAGGAAAAAGCGAGTACACCCCCTGGCTAAGAATCCTCCAAGTGCTAATTAGACACATTTATGCAGACATTTAGAGTCCGGTGTGAGCCAACCTGAAGTCTGACCTCTGAGATGTGGCTAAAGCTGCCACTGAAAAACACACACTAGTTAAGAATGGTCTCTTGTTGAGAAGCATTGTCAGATGTGCACTATGCCTCGCTCAAAAGAGCTCTCTTTAGACTTACTATCAAGATTTGCATATCTACGATACGCAAAACACTGAACAAGAATCTCTCCATTTCATGGGAGAACAACACGGTGGAAGCCATTACTGTCTGAAAAAAACATTGCTGCACGTTTGAAGTTTGCGAAAGAGCACTTGGATGCTCCACAGCACTACTGGCAAAATATACAGTGGACTGATGACCACAAAGTTGAATTGTTTGGGCGGAACACACAATGTCATGTGTCGAGGAAAAATCGAAAAGCCAGCAGCATCAAAACCTTATCCACACCATGATGTATGGGGCAGGGAGCATCATGGTGTGGGGGCGCAGGGAGCATCAGGGTGTGGGGGCGCAGGGAGCATCATTGTGTGGGGGCGCAGGGAGCATCATGGTGTGGGGGCGCAGGGAGCATCATGGTGTGGGGGCGCAGGGAGCATCATGGTGTGGGGCGCAGGGAGCATCATGGTGTGGGGCGCAGGGAGCATCATGGGTGGGGCGCAGGAGCATCATGTGTGGGGGCGCAGGGAGCATCATGGTGTGGGGGCGCAGGGAGCATCATGGTGTGGGGGCGCAGGGAGCATCATGATGTGGGGGCGCAGGGAGCATCATGGTGTGGGGGCGCAGGGAGCATCATGGTGTGGGGCGCAGGGAGCATCATGGTGTGGGGGCGCAGGGAGCATCATGGTGTGGGGCGCAGGGAGCATCATGGTGTGGGGGCGCAGGGAGCATCATGGTGTGGGGGCGCAGGGAGCATCATGGTGTGGGGCGCAGGGAGCATCATGGTGTGGGGGCGCAGGGAGGATAATGGTGTGGGGGCGCAGGGAGCATCATGGTGTGGGGGCGCAGGGAGCATCATGGTGTGGGGCGCAGGGAGGATAATGGTGTGGGGGCGCAGGGAGCATCATGTGTGGGGGCGCAGGGAGCATCATGGTGTGGGGCGCAGGGAGCATCATGGTGTGGGGGCGCAGGGAGCATCATGGTGTGGGGCGCAGCATGGTGGGGGCGCAGGGAGCATCATGGTGTGGGGGCGCAGGGAGCATCATGGTGTGGGGGCGCAGGGAGCATCATGGTGTGGGGCGCAGGGAGCATCATGGTGTGGGGGCGCAGGGAGCATCATGGTGTGGGGGCGCAGGGAGCATCATGGTGTGGGGGCGCAGGGAGCATCATGGTGTGGGGCGCAGGGAAGGCATCATGGTGTGGGGGCGCAGGGAGCATCATGGTGTGGGGGCGCAGGGAGCATCATGGTGTGGGGGCGCAGGGAGCATCATGGTGTGGGGGCGCAGGGAGCATCATGGTGTGGGGGCGCAGGGAGCATCATGGTGTGGGGCGCAGGGAGCATCATGGTGTGGGGGCGCAGGGAGCATCATGGTGTGGGGGCGCAGGGAGCATCATGGTGTGGGGGCGCAGGGAGCATCAGTCCATCTGGTGTGGGCGCAGGGAGATCATGGTGTGGGGGCGCAGGGAGGATATGGTGTGGGGCGCAGGAGCATCATGGTGTGGGGGCGCAGGGAGCATCATGGTGTGGGGCGCAGGGAGATATGGTGTGGGGCGCAGGGAGCATCATGTGTGGGGGCGCAGGGAGCATCATGGTGTGGGGGCGCAGGGAGCATCATGGTGTGGGGGCGCAGGGAGCATCATGGTGTGGGGCGCAGGGAGGATAATGGTGTGGGGGCGCAGGGAGCATCATGGTGTGGGGGCGCAGGGAGGATCATGGTGTGGGGGCGCAGGGAGCATCATGGTGTGGGGGCGCAGGGAGCATCATGGTGTGGGGGCGCAGGGAGCATCATTGTGTGGGGCGCAGGGAGGATCATGGTGTGGGGGCGCAGGGAGCATCATTGGTGTGGGGCGCAGGGAGCATCATGGTGTGGGGCGCAGGGAGCATCATTGGTCGAGGATCATGGTGTGGGGGCGCAGGGAGGATAATGGTGTGGGGGCGCAGGAGCATCATTGTGTGGGGCGCAGGGAGGATAATGGTGTGGGGGCGCAGGGAGGATAATGGTGTGGGGCGCAGGGAGCATCATGGTGTGGGGGCGCAGGGAGCATCATTGTGTGGGGCGCAGGGAGGATCATGGTGTGGGGGTGCAGGGAGCATCATGGTGTGGGCGCAGGGAGGATCATGGTGTGGGGGCGCAGGGAGCATCATGGTGTGGGGGCGCAGGGAGCATCATGGTGTGGGGGCGCAGGGAGCATCATGGTGTGGGGGCGCAGGGAGCATCATGGTGTGGGGTCGTAGGGAGGATCATAGTGTGGGGGTGCTTTGCTGCCTCAGGGCCTGGACAATGTGCTGTCATCAATGGAAAAATGAACTGTTTATCAAGATGAAGATCCAAAGCATAGGAGCAAATCAACTTCAGAAGGGTTTCAGAAGAATAAAATACGCGTTCTGAAATGACCCAGTCACAGTCCTGACCTGAACCCGATAAAGATGCTATGACCTTGAGAAAGTTATTCACACCAGACATCCCAGGAATCTCACTGACCTACAACAGTTTTGTAAAGAACTGTAAATTCATCCTGATCGTTTGCACGTCTAATCTGCTACTACAGTAAATACCTGGATGAAGTTATTGCTGCTAAAGGAGGGTCAACCAGCTGTTTAATCCAAGGGTTCACTTACATATTCCTCTCTGTCCTCTGAATATTTTCATATTATGGCCAAGATGATAACATGTAATTGTTTGGGTGGTATTAGTTTAAGCAGAAACTGTTTACTCATTCTTGTGATTTTAATGAAGATCAGACCACATTTTTTGACCAATTTAGGCAGAAATGCGAGAAAGTATGTACTTTTTCTTTCCACTGTACCTTTCTCTTCTTTTCCGTAGCATCCTCTCTTTAGCAACAGGATCTGTTTTTACTAAAATGGGCAAACTTCTCCTTGATGGAAAGAGACATTTGTTAAAATGTCAAAAAAGAAAAAAAGTATATATTTTAGATAAACAGACAATTAAAAAAAATTATGTGACAAAAATTTAAATTGTATAATGCATAATGATAGTAAACCACTTTCATGTCAGTTGGACTAGCAGCATTTTATCATTAGACCAACTGTCATTTGGACTTATTAACTTAACTTAACTTTGGACTTAAGCAAGGTTTATTTATCTTCAAATTTCAGATCAAATATAATTTATCTTTAAATCACAACAATAAAAATACTTTTTAAACGTTTGACAACATGACACCCTATTTTGTGACACACGCTACTTTTGTTGGAAAAGGTTAAATGTACTTAATTTCTGAGCAACATTTTTAACCAACCACCAACTTGACCAGTCATCCGGGGTCTTCTGAATACTGACATCCCATGTCACATGATTTATGATACCACATTTCAGCTTAAAATGGCTCCTTATCACTGTTAGACTAGCTGACATTGAAGAAAATCGCCTTTCCAGGACAAAAGAATTTGGGATTTTATTAAAACTTTGAAAAGGTTATTTGTTCTGATATGTTAACATGCTTATCTTAAGACACATAAAAAGATGCCAAATGAATATATATATGTATATATATATATATATATATATATATATATATATATATATATATATATATATAAAATAAACTCTTCCTCACCCTCCGCGGGCGGTCTCTTTTTCCTCCAAGCTCGGGTCCTCTACCAGAGGCCTGGGAGCTTGAGGGTTCTGCGCAGTATCTTTGCTGTTCCTAGAACTGCACTTTTCTGGACCGAGATGTCTGATGTATTTCCTGGGATCACTGCCCCGAGTGCCCCAACGACAATATATATATATATATATATATATATATTATATATATATATGTATATATATGTATAGGCTATATGACAATTTAGCATTTCATTATCATAATAATATGCTTTAAATATCTTATTTTTACATAAATGTAACTGTATGATAAAGCACGATAAACTTTAACATTTTAGACATTTTTTACCTTTTTTGGGAAAAAATCTAGTTTTTGTAGTTGAAGGACACTCAAATCTCAATGTCACGTCATTGAACCTCCAGAGGCTGCAGTTGTGCATAAATCGTTCATTGAATACTTACGAGCAGAAACGGCTGCAGTGGCTCAGAAATACGTACAGCATGACATGGTGCATTGTCATGCATGAAGATGATTTTGTTAGGGAAAGCACAGGTCTTCTTTTTGTACAATGGAAGAAAGCTCCCTGAAGGTGTGAAAATGACCTCTGAAAAATATGTGGACTGACTATGTTCGAGTTATGTTCTGTTCACTTATGTTCCTGTAAATAAATCCTCAGTTGGTGCACTTTTACCCGTCTACGTCTCCCATCCTTTGTTGTGACCGGAGTCAGTCGTAACAAACGTGGGGGCTCGTCCGGGATCTTCGCACTTCCGCGTGTGGCAGGCGTGGGAGTAGCTTGTAAGTATTCTCCTTAGACTTTGGTTGTTTTGTCTGAGTTTGTATTTTCTGTGGATTAGTATTTGGGTTTTGAGCGTTTTGGTTGGAGTTAGCTGGGGATTCCTTGTGACGTAATTTTCCTTATATGGATAGTTGCGCTCTTTGGGAGACGTAGCGGGTGTGCGGCCTGTTTTTTTTTGTTTTTTTTGGCGGCGTAGCGCTGCTTTGGCTCGGGACAGGAGTGGTTTTTGTCATTCATGGCTTTGGTCGGCTGGTGCTGTGTGGAGACTGTGAGGGTAGGTGTTAGCTTGTAATGTGCACGTTAGTTGAGAGGTGTGGATTCTCCTTGTAGGGGTAGGCGGCTTTCTCATAAGGAGTTTGTCCATTTGGGTGGTTTTAGGGACGGAGGCAAGTGCGGGTTGTAGCATCCAATTCCCTTTTCCCCTACATCGGCTCGGGGTGTGTTCAGGGCCGTGGCTGGCCGCTGTGAGCAACATTGTCAATCCCACCGCCACGCTTCCAGAAGACTAGGGGGGAGTTAGATCAGGGATATTTTGGTGCATAGACTAGCCGGGATTCTACCCTCTGCGTGTGTGCCGTTGCTAAGAATTTGCTTTCGCTCTCGTGGTCTCCGGATTGTTTTTGCCATGGATGAGGTGAAGGGTTTTTTGGAGGCCCCGTGTTTAAGTGTGTTGGAGGGCTGTGGTAAGAAGCAGCTGGTCTCTATTGGGGAGCACGATGACGTGGTTGTGGGGGATTTGAGGAAGAGTGTGGAGCATGTTAAGGGGAATTTAATAGCGGGTTTGAGGGGAAAGGAGTGCTGGTGCCGGAGGTGCAGGTTGGGGCTGAGTGGGATTTGCCATTAGCGGTGGGCCTGACATTTGAGCAGCAAAAGGAGCTCTTGTTGTTGCGTGTAGGGGCTGAAAAAGAGAAGGAGACGGAGAGGCTAGCGTTCGAGCTGGAGAAGGAGAAGATGAGATTTGAGATTGAGTCGAAGGTTGGAGCTGATTCGGGAAGGAAGAGTGGATGATGATTTGGTTGCGCGCTCGCAGGGGTCGCTTCGGGCTAGAGTGGATGAGCTGAGTGATTTGAGATTAGTTCCAGGTTTAGTGAGGAGGATCCTGGGACTTTTTTCTTGTTGTTTGAGCGTCTGGCAGAGACTCAGGGTTGGTCGGATGCGACTCGGGTGCTGATGTATCTGGGCGGTTGAAGAATAGTGAGTCCTTGGGTCAACTGGACAGTCTTCTGCACTATTTGGAACCGCTGAAACGGGACCAGTTGGTTCGGTTGATTAATCAGTTTGTATGTCTTTTTGGGGACACGCCTTCGCGTCCCACCTTGATTAAACATGATGTTGATGTTGGTGGTTCCCCGCCGATTCGGGGCGTCTCCTTGTATATTGGTGCCTAAGTCGGATAATAGTCCGCGGTTTTGCACGGATTTTCTGAAGGTGAATGCAGTGTCCAAGGCGGACTCTTTTCCCCTTCCTCGAATGGAGGACTGTGTAGATCAGGTGGGTGGGGCAAGCTATGTCACTAAGCTGGACCTATTGAAAGGGTATTGGCAGGTACCACTTACTGAGCGGGCAAAGGAGATTGCGACGTTCATAACGCCTAGTGGGTTGTACTCGTATAGTGTTATGCCTTTTGGGTTGAGGAATGCGCCAGCAACTTTTCAACGCCTGATGAACCGAGTGGTGAGGGGCGTGGAGGGGTGCGCGGTTTATCTGGATGATTTGGTTGTGTACTCTGACACGTGGGAGGAACATGTGTCTCGGTTGGGGGCGATGTTTGTTCGTTTGGCTGAGGCTAACCTGACGGTGAATTTGGCTAAGTGTGAGTTCGCCAGGGCTACCGTGGTCGATTTGGGGCGTGTGGTGGGTCAAGGTAGTGTGAGGCCGGTGCGGGCCAAGGTTGAAGTGATTGACCGATTTCCGCAGCCCAGGACTAAGAAGGAGCTGATGTGGTTTTTGGGGATGGTCGAGTACTATCGTTGTTTTTGCTTAAATTTTTCGTCTGTGGTGGTGCCTTTGACTGACCTGTTGAAGGGCGGCAGCAAGTATGTGTGGTCGCCTGCGTGCCAACGGGCTTTTGAGAAACTATTTCACTGATGGGAACAATGACAATCATAATATGAATGATATTGTGGAAAGTTTTAATAGTTTTTTTGTAAATGTTGGACTGGATCTGGCAGCAGAGATTCCGGAGTGTAGTAGCAAATGGAGTCATTGATAGACATTAATTCAAAAACGATGTTTTTGTCTGGAGTAACTGAAACAGAAATAATAGATGTCGTTAACGGGTGTAAGAACAAATCGTCTACTGACTGTTTTGATATAGATATGACCAGGGTGCGATTTGCTGGGGGGGATGGGGGGGATTTTCCCCCTTCTGGTTTTCTTGTCCCAGTCTCTGTTTCTTTAATCCCTATCCCTACGTCTGGCGTATTATTGTATTAAACGTAGGGGGAATAGAATTGTAAAATTGGCTGTGTTCAAGGTCCGTGCACCTTCTGGTCAGTTGATTTCATTTTATATGAGACGTGGGTGATCTCTGCTTTAGCGGCTTTGATGCGCACAGAGAGCGAGGGTCTGGGGAGTCAGAAACACTTTCACCTTTCGCTGTTTCTTGGACTTTTTAAGTGTATAAGGCTACTGCATGTATCATTTCTGATGAATCAATCTTATGCACAGGGAACTGTGTTATGTCCTTATTGACTTTATGATCAGTTAAATCTATTTTGCACACATACAAAATGAGCTTGAAATGAACAGGACTGGCGTGTAGCCTAATTATCCCCTCGCGCTCTCTCTCTCCCAGTTCAGAGCGCTGAGGGGGGCAGAAAAGTTGTGCACAGACGCACATGCCGTGGAAAATAGACATTAAGCTCCACAAAAGCGTTTTTTGGATCACATTCAGCAAAACGCTGCTTATTTTGTGAAAATCCGCCGCATATTTATGTCAAAACCCCGCTGTAAAGATGATAGAATGAATCGTGGCTGAACAATGAATGCGCGCACTGCGGCAATGAGTGGCAGCGACCGCCCCAACCCGACCCGCGATCATAGGAGAATTTTATGACGGTCTGGGCAGCCGGCCCTGCGGGGACCGCGGGGGAACCCGTAACCCGCGCATCAGGTGCGTTAATGCCCCCAGCCATGTGTGAAATCCTGTGTGTTTTACAATAGCGACCGTTTGACAAACAGGATGAGGAACCTTTACGCCATACATTTCGACAAGGGAAGCGATTTCGACAGAACACCGGTTCTGAGAAGTACCAGCCGCGCGCGTTCATTGTGCATTCCGTAACATTTCCAGCTCTGTCCCTCAAAAAAGAAAGACACCTGTGGCCCTGGTCACACTACCCTGGTCACTCAAAGTTTGATCGAGAGTTTTCCAAAACGGCCCAACTCCCTGAGCAACACACACGCTCTGGAGGGGTCGCCCCCCTATAGCTCGGACGTCTATGTACAAGGCAGATCCATCCCCTCCAGAGCTGTTAAGACAAGATGCAATGAGCTCCGCTCAGCGAGTCAGATGCAGAGTCCGGGCCTCTCTGTCCATGGTCAGGGCCCTACTGAGTCCCGCCAAAGCATGCAGGACATGTTAAAACATGAAAGCACTGAAATCTTTTTGCAGAATAGAACACATCTAACAACACTGGGTTTCAAGTTCAACAGCAATAAAGTGATTAAGTAATTATCCCCCCTTCTGTTTTTTTGACAAATCGCACCCTGGATATGACACTAGTTAAACAAATTATATATAGTATTGTGAAACCATTAACCTACATATGCAACTTATCGTTTCAAACAGGAACATTTCCAAATAAAATGAAAATTGCAAAAGTTATACCAATACATAAAAATGGGAACAAACACATCTTCACTAACTACAGACCTGTCTCTCTGCTCCCCCAGTTTTCCAAAATCTTAGAGAAACTTTATAACAGTAGAATGGACAACTTCATAGATAAGCATAAACTAATTAATGAAGGTCAGTACGGGTTTCGAGCAGCAAGGTCAACTTCAATGGCCATCATCGATGCAATAGAAGAGATTACCAATAGCTTAGACGGAAAGAAACATGCAGCTGGAGTATTTATTGACTTGAAAAAGCATTTGATACACTTAATCATTCTATTATTAAAAAAATTAGACAGATATGGCATAAGGGAGTAGCTTTGAGTTGGATTCAAAGCTATTTAACTGGGAGACAACAGTATGTGAAGATGGGGGAATTTACATCAGGATATTTGGACATTGGTTGTGGGTCCCACAGGGATCTGTCTTAGGCCCAAAGTTGTTCAATTTATATATTAATGACATTTTTAATGTGTCTAAATTATTAAAATTAGTCATTTTCTATTCTAATGACAATTATAGTAATTTAGTAACTAATTTAAACTGTGAACTAAGGAAATTAAAAACATGGATGGACATTAACAAATTGTCCCTCAAGTTAAATAAAACAAAAGTAATGTTTTTCTGTAATTATAATGGAAAACCAGACCCAGTAATTATAGACGGTGTAGTCTTAGATACAGTATCAGAAATTAAATTCTTAGGAGTCACCATTGACAGTAAATTAAGCTGGAAACCACACATAAGTCACATACAAGGTAAAGTCTCCAAAAGTATCTCAATCATTAATAAAGCCAAGTTTTACTTAAATTACAATGCATTATTTTTATTATATGGTTCATTAGTTTTGCCATATCTAAATTATTGTGTAGAAGTTTGGGGCAATTACTATAAAAGCTCATTACACCCCCTTGTTATACTCCAAAAACGGGCGGTAAGAATTATACATAAAGTAGGATATTGTGATAACACTAATATATTATTTTTGCAGTCTAAAATGCTAAAAATGCATGATTTAGTTGATTTCTGTACTGCCCAACTTCTGTTTAAAGCCAACAAAAATGTGCTACCTGCAGTGGACACCCCCCCCCCCCCCCCCCCCCCAAAAAAAAAAAAAAACAGAACAGAACAAAGAACCAGTTCAGGCAAAAAGAGCACACTACAGCCTGGACTCTACTACATAACAAAACTAAACAAAACCTAACATAAATCAAAAATCTTCTCATCTCTAGCTATACTAGTACAGCTTGAGAGGTCAGGAAATAACACAATCAAGTAAACTAGGGAAGCATCGCATGCAAAGCCTCCCCGCCTGGATTATGTAATTACACACCATATTTATAATATGAATCCAAATACTATCTATCAGCAAAGAGTTTTCTCGGTATATGAGTGACATCTTAATGCAACATACTTCAGCGCACTTCCACAAACTTACGCAAGATGTCCCGTATAAGCTACAGTTTATTTCCGGCATCTTCTTACCTACACTAACAGGTATGTTGATCCAGTCATTCAGTTCCCGGCAGTGTCTCTATGTAGTCATTAATTTCTTTCAATGTAGGTAAAGAAATCGGTCTCCCCTCTTGAGGGAACATCTTAATCGTGGCAGGATAGAGAAATGCATATTTCACCCTCGCTTGACGAAGTTTCCTGCGCGCTCCTGCAGATTCATTCCTCCTCTTCACCACCTCAGCCGAAAAAGTCCTGGTAGAAAGACACCTCCCGGGCCCCAAATATCACTTTGCCTTTGTTTCTTGCTGCTTGTAAGATCCTCTGTCTATCCGTGTAGTCGCGTAGCCTCACCAGGACTGCTCTGTGTCTTTGTCCACCGCTGGAATCCGGTTCAGGGCCCAAGCGATGCGCTCGTTCTATTTTGATCAGTTCGTGCATGTCCATGTTCAAGACCTCTGGAATCCACCTTTCAAAAAAGACTATAGGGCTCCTGCCTTCTGACTTTTCTTTCAGCTCTATGATTTTCACGTTTAATCGTCTGCTCTGGTTTTCATAGCTCTCAAGTTTCTCCATTGTTTTCTTGAGGTCTGACTCCACGGAGTCCAGTCTTGATGAGTTAGTTGCTGCTATATCTACCAAGTCAGACACATGTTGCTCTGCTGTCCTAACTCTGTTCATTAGCTTGTCTAACTTTTCAGACATCTCTCTAACAGGCTTCAGGACTGTAGCAAGTTTAGTGTCCAATAATTTCTGAATGTTTCGAGTCATACGATCAACCACCATGTCGTCTCTGGTACCATCAGCGTCCGACATTTCCAGCTCTGTGCAAGACTCTTGTTCGTCTTCATCATTAACGCCGTTTAGTAGTCCTCTTGCTGCCTTTCTTCCGCTGTGTTGACTTCGAAAAAGTTGTCATAGACATAGACAGAAACATATTTAGTGTTCGTATACGTTTAGCAACAACAGCAGCTAAAGTTATAGCAGCAGTCAAACCGAGAAATATGATATTTCGACAAATCCAGTGAGGAGACCCGCCGCGCTGCTTCTATCCTCCTCGATGCATCACGTGACCCCCCCTGAAACAGCTTTTTATCATTATCTGTTTTGTGTGTTGCTTCATATCATTATTGTGGTTCATGTTTGAGTCATTAAAGTCAGTGGCTGCAGTATATTTTGTTGTCCAATAATATGGGTGATGTAGCTTTATGAAACAGCTGTTGAAATAAAATAACGCTAAAGGGAAATGTGATGAATCATTTGGATTTTTCTTTCTTTTTTTCTCCTTAAATGTATTTATTTTCACACTATGTTGTTGCATACGCAATACAGTAGGTGTCGGCATGCGCCTTTGTTTGGCCTGCAGTCCGCCAATAACCTTAAAAAGAAGAAGTAAAGAAACAGCTGTTGGTGATGTCCCTTCCCCTGTGTTTTCCGCCCTGGGTAAGGACAGTCAGATTGGGCAAATGTTGCTGAAGCTCTAGTTCACTAACTGCATAGAGATCTAACAGTTGACCCCATGAAAGGTTAAGGATCAGAAGCTAGGGTTAGGACATAGAGGCTATAATTTGATGGTTTCAGACACAGCCTCGTTCCGGCTCTTTAAAGCCACTGAGTGGCTCTTTAAATCCTCTATGCGGCTCTTTAAAGTATCTGGCTCTTTAAAGCCTCTGCGCGCCTCTTTAAAGCCACTGAGCGGCTCTTTAAATCCTCTGTGCGGCTCTTTAAAACCTCTGCGCGGCTCTTTAAATCGTCTGTGCGGCTCTTTAAATCCTCTGTGCGGCTCTTTAAATCCTCTGTGCAGCTCTTTAAAGCCACTGACCGGCTCTTTAAATCTCTGGCAGCTCTTTAAAGGCACTGAGTGGCTCTTTAAATCCTCTGTGTGGCTTTTTAAAGCTATTGACCGGCTCTTTAAAACTCTGCGCGGCTCTTTAAATCCTCTGTGCAGCTCTTTAAAGCCACTGACCGGCTCTTTAAATCCTCTGGCAGCTCTTTAAAGCCACTGAGTGGCTCTTTAAATCCTCTGTGCGGCTCTTTAAACCTCTCTGTGGCTCTTTAAAGCCTTCTGTGTGGGCTGCTTTAAAGCCCTCTAACGCGCTCTTTAAAGCTTTAAAGCCTCTGCGTGGCTCTTTAAAGCCTCTGCGCGCCTCTTTAAAGCCTCTGCGCGCCTCTTTAAAGCCTCTGCGCGCCTCTTTAAAGCCTCTGCGCGGCTCTTTAAAGCCTCTGCGCGCCTCTTTAAAGCCTCTGCGCGGCCTTTAAAGCCTCTGCGCGCCTCTTTAAAGCCTCTGCGTGGCTCTTTAAAGCCTCTGCGCGCCTCTTTTAAAGCCCTCTGCGTGGCTCTTTAAAGCCTCTGCGCGCCTCTTTAAATCCTCTGTGTGGCTTTGCCTCTCCCCCTCTTTAAAGGCCTCTTGCGCGCCTCTTTAAAGCCTCTGCCGCGCCTCTTTAAAGCCTCTGCGCGCCTCTTTAAAGGCCTCTGCGGCTGGCCTCTTTAAAGCCTCTGTGTGGCTCTTTAAAGCCTCTGCGCGCCTCTTTAAAGCCTCTGCGACCTCTTTAAAGCCTCTGCGAACCTCTTTAAAGCCCCTGCGAACGCCTCTTTAAAGCCTCTGCGCGCCTCTTTAAAGCCTCTGCGCGCTCTTTAAAGCCTCTGCGCGCTCTTTAAAGCCTCTGCGCGCCTCTTTAAAGCCTCTGCGGCTCTTTAAAGCCTCTGCGCGCCTCTTTAAAGCCTCTGCGCTCCTCTTTAAAGCCTCTGCGCGCCTCTTTAAAGCCTCTGCGCGCATCTTTAAAGCCTCTGCGCGCCTCTTTAAAGCCTCTGCGTGGCTCTTTAAAGCCTCTGCGCGCATCTTTAAAGCCTCTGCCGCCGCCTCTTTAAAGCCTCTGCGCGCCTCTTTAAAGCTCTGCGTGGCTCTTTAAAGCCTCTGCGCGCTCTTTAAAGCCTCTGCGCGCCTCTTTAAAGCCTCTGCGCGCCTCTTTAAAGCCTCTGTGGGCTCTTTAAAGCCTCTGTGTGGCTCTTTAAAGCCTCTGCGCGCCTCTTTAAAGCCTCTGCGCGCGCCTTTTAAAGCCTCTGCCGCTCTTTAAAGCCTCTGCGCGCCTCTTTAAAGCCTCTGCGCGGCCTCTTTAAAGCCTCTGCGCCTCTTAAGCCTCGCGCCTCTTTAAAGCCTCTGTGTGGCTCTTTAAAGCCTCTGTGTGGCTCTTTAAAGCCTCTGCGCGCCTCTTTAAATCCTCTGTGTGGCTCTTTAAAGCCTCTGCGCGCCTCTTTAAAGCCTCTGCGCGCCTCTTTAAAGCCTCTGCGCGCCTCTTTAAGCCTCTGCCGCCTCTTTAAAGCCTCTGTGTGGCTCTTTAAAGCCTCGCGCCCTCTTTAAAGCCCCTGCGAACCTCTTTAAAGCCTCTGCGCCTCTTTAAGCCCTGCGCCTCTTTAAAGCCTCTGCGCGCTCTTTAAAGCCTCTGCGCGCCTCTTTAAAGCCCTCTGCGCGCACTCTTTAAAGCCTCTGCGCGCCTCTTTAAAGCCTCTGCGCGCCTCTTTTAAAGCCTCTGCGTGGCTCTTTAAAGCCTCTGCGCGCATCTTTAAAGCCTCTGCGCGCCTCTTTAAAGCCTCTGCGCGAACCTCTTTAAAGCCCCTGCGCGCATCTTTAAAGCCTCTGCGCGCCTCTTTAAAGCCTCTGCGCGCATCTTTAAAGCCTCTGCGCGCCTCTTTAAAGCCTCTGCGTGGCTCTTTAAAGCCTCTGCGCGCGCATCTTTAAAGCCTCTGCGCGCCTCTTTAAAGCCTCTGCGCGCATCTTTAAAGCCCCTGCGCGCATCTTTAAAGCCTCTGCGCGCCTCTTTAAAGCCTCTGCGCGCCTCTTTAAAGCCTCTGCGCGCCTCTTTAAAGCCTCTGTGTGGCTCTTTAAAGCCTCTGTGTGGCTCTTTAAAGCCTCTGCGCGCCTCTTTAAATCCTCTGTTGTGGCTCTTTAAAGCCTCTGCGCGCCTCTTTAAAGCCTCTGCGCGCCTCTTTAAAGCCTCTGCGCGCCTCTTTAAAGCCTCTGCGCGCTCTTTAAAGCCTCTTGTGGCTCTTTAAAGCCTCTGCGCGCCTCTTTAAAGCCCCTGCGAACCTCTTTAAAGCCTCTGCGAACCTCTTTAAAGCCCTGCGACCTCTTTAAAGCCTCTGCGCGCATCTTTAAAGCTCTGCGCGCCTCTTTAAAGCCTCTGCGCCTCTTTAAAGCCTCTGCGCGCTCTTTAAAGCCTCTGCGCGCCTCTTAAAGCCTCTGCGTGGCTCTTTAAAGCCTCTGCGCGCATCTTTAAAGCCTCTGCGCGCCTCTTTAAAGCCTCTGCGAACCTCTTTAAAGCCCTGCGCGCATCTTTAAAGCCTCTGCGCGCCTCTTTAAAGCCTCTGCGCGCATCTTTAAAGCCTCTGCGCGCCTCTTTAAAGCCTCTGCGTGGCTCTTTAAAGCCTCTGCGCGCATCTTTAAAGCCTCTGCGCGCCTCTTTAAAGCCTCTGCGCGCATCTTTAAAGCCCCTGCCGCATCTTTAAGCCCCTGCGCCCTCTTTAAAGCCTCTGCGCGCATCTTTAAAGCCTCTGCGCGCTCTTTAAGCCTCTCCGCCTCTTTAAAGCCTCTGCGCGCCTCTTTAAAGCCTCTGCGCGCTCTTTAAAGCCTCTGCGCGCCTCTTTAAAGCCTCTGCGGCTCTTTAAAGCCTCTGCGCGCATCTTTAAAGCCTCTGGCGCCTCGCCTCTTTAAAGCCTCTGCGCGCTCTTTAACCTCTGCGCCTCTTTAAGCCTCTGCGCGCATCTTTAAAGCCTCTGCGCTCCTCTTTAAAGCCTCTGCGCGCCTCTTTAAAGCCTCTGCGCGCATCTTTAAAGCCTCTGCGCGCCTCTTTAAAGCCTCTGCGCGCATCTTTAAAGCCTCTGCGCGCCTCTTTAAAGCCTCTGCGGTGGCCTCTTTAAAGCCTCTGCGTGCCTCTTTAAAGCCTCTGCGCGCCTCTTTAAAGCCTCTGCGCGCCTCTTTAAAGCCTCTGTGTGGCTCTTTAAAGCCTCTGTGTGGCTCTTTAAAGCCTCTGCGCGCCTCTTTAAAGCCTCTGCGCGGCTCTTTAAAGCCTCTGCGCCCTCTTTAAAGCCACTGACCGGCTCTTTAAAGCCTCTGCGCGCCTCTTAAAGCCTCTGCGCACCTCTTTAAAGCCACTGACCGGCTCTTTAAAGCCTCTGCGCGCCTCTTTAAAGCCTCTGCGCACCTCTTTAAAGCCTCTGCGCGCCTCTTTAAAGCCTCTGCGCGCCTCTTTAAAGCCTCTGCGCGGCTCTTTAAAGCCTCTGCGCGCCTCTTTAAAGCCTCTGCGCACCTCTTTAAAGCCACTGACCGCTCTTTAAAGCCTCTGCGTGCCTCTTTAAAGTGCATATGACACATTAGACTACATTTTCACAAATACGTAGTTAACACAATTACATTCAAGATTCATGTTAAAATTTTCCCTAAATCTGGCAAAAAAAGTGGCTCTTTAAAGCCTCTGCGCGGCTCTTTAAATCCACTGCGCGGCTCTTTAAATCCTCTGTGCGGCTCTTTAAATCCTCTGTGCGGCTCTTTAAAGCCACTGACCGGCTCTTTAAATCCTCTGTGTGGCTCTTTAACCCTGCTGTGTCTGACTGCAATATTAATTCGCCTAGAATATTTTCCTTGTAACTTGTCTTGAAGGGCCAACAAGAGATATCAATGTGTGGATTGGCAATTTTTTACAGAAGTACTACTTCTTTATTGATTTAAAGTTTCAATAACATAGCATTATTACTTAATGTGTAACTGCTGTTGTATAACAAGTACATTTCAAAAAACGAAAGTGAATTTTAGCCTTTTTATTAGACAACAATAGATAAAGCATCAGGAACAACTGCATAACACAATAAATTAGATCCTAGAACCATATTATACATTCACCCAAAATAGAATGTTCACTGGGCTTCTAGTTTAGCTTCTACAGTCTTCAATATGAAGAAAATTCCAGGCGTTTTTTTAGGTTGACATAGTTCACCTTGAATCATAACTATTGTCTTACTTGTAACAGACACATATAAAGTGCTATCCTCACATGCTTTTGATCCACATTACATGCCCCTCCATTTTGATATCAAGCAGTTTGTTTTTTTCTACAATACTGACGGGTGACCTGCTCCTGGCGTCTCCACCCTCCACAGATTGGCCAAGCCTGACCCTGCTCCGGCCGCGAACCAAAGCATGGCCATTGGCTTCCCTCCTCTCACAAGGCCTCCTATAGAAAATAAATGCACATTATTTACTGTGAAGTACATACACATTAGTATAATATGAAATTACTTCATTGATCAATACATTTTACTAACTACCATTATTCTTTCAGAAAATAGCCATAGTTTCTTTACCTGTTTCTACAGCATGCATGCAAACCTATTGTATTATTATTATTATTATTGTCAACCACATGTACTATCTGAAAACATGCTCTTGAGGTATGTGCATTATTATAAAAGTGAGTATAACATCACAGTAGTGAATATTTACAAAGAAAAACATATATATTGATATGTTCAAATAATAGGTTTGGCACTTCAATTTCCCATTTGTATATTCAGACTAGCAGATTTCATAGAGAAAAGCTACATGGGTTGAATTGAGCAATCAACTTGCCATATATTTTGAGATCTAGGTCTTTCTGACATAAAAATCATAAGGAAAGAATGTAAACTTGTCTGCGGGTAGCTGGTCCTGGTTTTGTGAATCTACATTTCCCGCGAAGAGAACCGCGCCAAACTTTACGCGCGCCCCGGTTACAAACAGAGAAAAGTGGCTTCACACGCCTCTATGGTCGTTTTACACAGATAACATACATGCTAACTCATACTACCACCATACATGTTAGTTTGTCCACATTTGCAAACTTACTCGAAGCTGGATGACTCTCTTGCTCCTGTTCCGCTCCGACGTTCCCTGCAGTGTCTCCCTCTTCGATAAACATCCGGGGGGGGATGGGCACACGACAGGACCTCCTCGACATAGCTCCAAGTCTCCACTATTGGCTCCCACACTCCAAATACTCCAAAAACACTCGCTGACAACAAAACTCTCGCTCGAAATCTCATCCAAGCTGCCCAGTACGCTAGTTTCGCATGCGCATATCCGTCTGATTTCTTGTCTGTGATTGGACGGCATGTGTCACGTGAACGACAATGGCAACAACACTGAGAAACAGCGCAAGGTGTTTGCTTTCAAACACAGTAAAACAAAATTCGAGGGCGCATTTACTTTGCAGTTATGGGGAAAACAACAGCGCATGCGCAGCTGTGTCGGCACCGACACATCGTCCACACAGCGTTAAAGCCTCTGCACGACTCTTTAAAGCCTCTGTGCGGCTCTTTAAATCCTCTATGCGACTCTTTAAAGAATCTGTGCGCCTCTTTAAAGCCTCTGCGCGGCTCTTTAAAGCCTCTGACCGGCTCTTTAAATCCTCTGTGCGGCTCTTTAAAGCCTCTGTGCGGCTCTTTAAATCCTCTATGCGACTCTTTAAAGAATCTGTGCGCCTCTTTAAAGCCTCTGTGCGGCTCTTTAAAGCCTCTGTGCGGCTCTTTAAAGCCTCTGTGCGGCTCTTTAAATCCTCTATGCGACTCTTTAAAGCCTCTGTGCGCCTCTTTAAAGCCTCTGTGCGGCTCTTTAAATCCTCTGTGCGGCTCTTTAAAGCCTCTGTGCGGCTCTTTAAATCCTCTGTGCGGCTCTTTAAATCCTCTGTGCGGCTCTTTAAAGCCTCTGTGCGGCTCTTTAAATCCTCTGTGCGGCTCTTTAAAGCCTCTGTGCGGCTCTTTAAATCCTCTGTGCGACTCTTTAAAGCCTCTGTGCGGCTCTTTAAAGCCTCTGTGCGGCTCTTTAAAGCCTCTGATCGGCTCTTTAAATCCTCTATGCGACTCTTTAAAGCCTCTGTGCGCCTCTTTAAAGCCTCTGTGCGGCTCTTTAAATCCTCTGTGCGGCTCTTTAAAGCCTCTGTGCGGCTCTTTAAATCCTCTGTGCGGCTCTTTAAATCCTCTGTGCGGCTCTTTAAATCCTCTATGCGACTCTTTAAAGCCTCTGTGCGCCTCTTTAAAGCCTCTGTGCGGCTCTTTAAAGCCTCTGTGCGGCTCTTTAAAGCCTCTGTGCGGCTCTTTACAGTGTTTTTTAGTGATTCGTCTTGAATATCAGGCTACACTTCAGAAAGCATGAAGGGACTGACACATTTTCTAATAAAATTAATATAATTTCAAAATATTTCAATAAATTTGTACTTTTGATTAATTTATAATTGTATTGATAAAAAATGTATACACTTTGTTGTGTGTGGATGTCGTGGCTCTTTACGACTTTTATTTGGTTTGAAACGGGACAAAGTGAGCTTTTGATGTTAAAGGCTGCGGAGCACAGGACTATCTGTTGTGTCAACCTGCCGCCGCCTCGCCTCCCCTCAAACCAACAAGCTCCAGGCGGAACCAATGTACTAATTAGCTGCGCACGCCCGGTAAAAATAAATGGCGCACCGCTGTTTACTCAGTGTGCACCGAGAGCTAGGACACAACGGCAGCTGATAGCAAACAGAAACAAAAGCAGAAATAAAGAGCAATCAAACCACTGTGCGGGATCCGGGTACTCATAAACTCTCTGAAGAGACCACTGCTAATCGCTTAAGTCCTGTTGATCACCTACGTTATGTCTAAGTTTGTCTGAATGCTAAACATCAGCTGCTCTGAGTGCCGGTGCTAGAGTTGCGTTCAAGAGCACTCAGTGTTACTGTCCTGTCATATTTGCTGTTGTACAACCGAGCGGTTTCAATGTTAATATTTATATATTAATGCCCGGATGTAGAGACCACATTTAAAGACCAACTAAACACCCCTTCCAGAGCTTACTCCACCCACTCCCAAAATTCAAAAAACTCCGCGAAAGAGGCGTGGTGGGAAGCTTTGGGGGACGCGGGGAGGGGGAGTGTGTGGGCGGTCTCTGCTCTGTTGACAGTCTCAGACCAATGGCCGCTAGCTGCTCTGCTTTATGACCGCAACACTGGAGGCCGCCATTGTTGTAGTACCTCCATATCATCGCTAGGCCCCATTGAAAAGCATTGGACTTTAGACACGTTAAAAACAACTTTAACGCTTGGTTTCTATTTTTTTTAACACTTTCTATGGCTACATATTCCTCCTGACATAACGCTGGGTTACTCACAAAAAAGAAACCAGGCTGGTTTTCCAAATACATTTTTTTTAAATCTCCTACTTAACGGAGGTCGGACTGTTAGCATTGGAGCTGCGCGAGCTACACGTCACGCAAGAGCTGAGTCTAAAGTGAAAATCCCGCCCTTATTAAGAACATGCTTTGTCAGAGCTGGGGAGGAGGAGTCTGTAAATCCGCCATGATTTCCCTCTCGAACGTGGTCATTATGGTAAACGGGGAGGAGTGAGGAGGAGTTGTCTATTCTTTTTAACGGTCTATGTCTCAGACCAAGGGCCAGAGTAAACAGGACTGACTGACTCCCGTTACGCCATTTTTTTCTTTCGTAGGATAGTTGGTACACTCTCATGACTTATGAGTGTACCAACTATCCTGAGTGAGTGTAGATCAACCAACGAAAAAAAACAATCGCCGCCGCAGCACTCGACTGCATCCAGAGAGAGCTAGCATCACACCACAATTATTCCTGTCCACCACCTCCGGCCGAAGTGTGGGCATCGCACGGACTTTTGCTGTATCACATGAGCTCAATATGAAACCTCCAGAATCTCCAAAACTGTAGTAGCATCGTAGCTAAAGGCTAAATAATACTTCCATCCCAAGCGAGCTGAATAAAATACCAGTAGGAATACATGTTACGTTTGTTGTTGTAAAGCATGATATGAAGAGCACCTCACTGTCCCCTGCAGAGATGATAGACACTGTTGTATATAATTATGCACATTACTAAATGCATCCTGCAAGATAGTTCATTTATTCTTTTGAAGTACAGTCCACAAAACATATCACACAAGTGTTTGTCTCCAAAATAAAGAATATGAAACAAGAACCAATTTGTGAATCAGTTTCAGCATGTCATTGAAGATAAAGCCCACCATCCTCCAGATCAATTTCTTTTTAGAATCTGAATAAGTTTTTATTGCCATTGGAATTTTTTGTAATACCAATATATTTGGAGCATCGGTGCATCAAGAAACTGACTGTTTTAAATCATTTGGAAAATATGAAATCCCTGAACCCGGAGCAAGAAACAGCGTTCGAAGCGTTTCTCGTAAAAAAGGACGTTTTTGGAAAGGCTTTCTGCCGCTTGTTACTGCCGTCTGTCAATCACGCCCACCGGGAAATTGTTGAGATCACGCTCGCTCCCAGACTATATGTCTTTGAAATATCTATGAAAAGGCATGTCGTTTGGCAGGCCAGGCAACTGTATCGACAAAACAAAGCAGTGCAAGTTTGTGGGTTAACAAATGTATTAACAGCATAATAGTGTAAGCATTCATATAACCAGTTTGTGCAAACATAACAGTTGAAACATCAGGTATTTACTGATCAGAAGTCTGGCAGCATGATACTCCTATGCAACAGGTTTACAGAATATTCTAGGCACAATACACTGATAATTAATGTACAGACTTGCAGAAGTTGTCTACTTCTACCCCCTTGATAAAACTGAAATGCATTTTGTTTGCACAGTTCTAAATGTAATGTAAGTAATTATTCATTTGTTCTGTTTGATTGTGACACTTTAACCCACAAAATGCATTTACTTTCAAAAGTGTGAGCATGAGTGTGACACAATTTGACTAAATCACCACCTAAAAATAAAAAAAATCACATAAGTGGAAAGTCTCTGGACCACAGCGCACACTGAACTGCTGAACCTCTGCAGGTGATGTCTCTGTGGGTCTCAGCAAAAGAGTTTCAGGGAAGCTGAGTTTGTAGCATTGTCTAGAAATAAACATTTAACATATACATGCATGCATGCATGCATGTATATGCTTGCCAATCAAGCTTAAAAAAAATATTCTCCCACCTGGTGGTGTAAAGTCTGAACTACAAGACAGGCAAATAGATTGCACCGGGCGGCACGGTAGCATGTATGTTCATTAACATGCACAGTCCCAACAAAATAAAGTATAAATAAGTATTCTAACACTCCTAAACTAAATTTGTTATAATTGTTATGTGGGTTGCAGCAAAACTCACTGAACATACCGGTGACAACCCATACGTATTAGAAGCCTTTTCTGTCTTTCAAACGCCTCAGGCAGGACATTCAGAGGATGGAGAAGATGGAACGGGCCAAAGATATATCATCTGCCACTAGATTTTAGTTCATTGTTAGCTACAGCAATTGTCTGACACCTTTTTGCTTCTGAAACACTGTTAGTCCTTACTGCCATTGACCATGCCGGATACATCTGAAAGAAAATAAATACAATCAAAATGTATTAATTATGATTAAGTAACACTACTATCATCTTTACTACAAGTAATATTGTCATGAAAAATATGAGACAACACATAATTCCATTCTGGAAGGTCTTGCTATACAGTACAGTAATTACCAAACTTCTAGTGCCCACCTTATGAGCTCTTGAAGAATCATGACCTATGCTGCTCACAGCCTCTTGTTTGTGCAGTGCCATCAGCTTGACTGTAAGCAAACAATGAATGGTCACCTCAAGCATCAGACTTTATTATTATTATTATTATTTTTAAATGTGACATACAGTATGATAGACTTGGTCTTTGCAGTGTGTACTGGCCATGTTTGAACTTTGGGAAACCTATGGAGTACCTCCGCTCCCCAGCATGTGTATTGTGTGACCATGTTGTGTTTCCGTGCAGTGAAGCATCACAATTTTGACCTAAAAGAAACGCACAAAATGTACAAAATATTATTTGCAAGTCAAATTTACACATTACACAAAATCTTTTAAGAACCTATGTACTCAGGTAAAATGACCTGGCCAACATTCCTTTCAATGCCCAGTTTTACTGGAAAATGTTGAATGTCAAGGAGGGGAACGCCACAAGGGTTGATGTGTGGTACAGAGGGCTGATTTTCGCAACATCCTTCCGAAACCGCAGAGCCAACATAATAGCCAAGTCTCTTGTATTGTATTGTATTGTCTTGTGAGTCTGTAAGTGTTATGTATATCTGCTTTACTAAATAAATAAATAAAGGAAAAAAAAAAAACAGATGGTAGGTGGGGTCAGCGGCTGACACCTCGCACCTTGGTCTTTTGACCAGTGTGGAGGTTGCCATGGGAGCTTCAGTAAACTGAACCTCCATGAAGGCCTCCGTATTGCAAGACATGCTCCTGCGATGAGGTTGTACCTGGATGGTTGTGTAAAAACCAAAAAGGTTAGTAAATGCACTAGGCAAGAGTTACAACAAAAACTAATCAATTAGCAAAAGCTCCCAACAATTATCACCTTTGCTTCTCCTGGCAGCTTTCAAATTGGCCTGGACAGATTCATGCATGCTGACTTCTGTCAGTCTGACAGACAATTTCTCGGGTTGGCTTTGGCTAAAAACACAGTCAAACATAACATTTGATCATAATGCATATTGTGTACAGTCAGGATAATACTCTCTAAACTTTAAAGACAGCTTTCATTTAGTTTTAGAACTGCAGTTCTGCTAATGACTTCTGCTTCCGTTTTATCACAGTGGAGTGTGGACAAACACAGGGTTTCTACATATTAACAGAATATATACTGTCTTCTATTTAAACTAAAATGATATAAGGGTAGCAAAAATATGATTAAATATCGATTTTAAACTTGAATTGATTTACTTGTATTGATAACACGATTAGCAGAAAATCACATCAGAAACAGCGCCCTGGTCATCCCTCTCCTCAATGACCACAGTGTAGCTTGTAGATGCTCTCACGTTTCACGCAGCTATTGCCAAATATGAAACCTACAGTCATCACAAAACAGATTAGTTTGGGGCGTATTCTCATGCACAGTTGCGCAGTGTCGGCGTAACTTTGTTATTATTGTGCAGACTGATGCATTAGCGCTCCATTACACATTTGGTTACCAAACTCACCCTCCATATGCAACAAACCACAATAACCAAAGAGGATTAGCTCACTATGCTGCTCCTACAACAAGCGTATTGCGCAGTGTGGCGATGGCAGCACCATTGCAGGAATAAGCAACAGCACATGTCAGTGTAATTATTGGGACTTGGTCGTGTGAGACTCGGAAAAGTAGTAGCGCATGTATTACTTACTACAGGAGGATGCTAACTGCTCTATGCAGTAACAAATATATTTAAAAAAACACACATAGATAGAAATTATTATATTTTACTTCACAAGTTCAATCACCAAATCAAAGCTGTAATTAAATCTGTAGAGACAACATAGCGAGCTTTATTTTTGCACTTTTACCTGCAGTGTGTATGCCGTTCCCGGTAGCCTTGGCTGTTGGAGAGCCAGGGTGGGGTATGCCTCTCTCTTCAAAAACAGCTGCTTGGAGATGTCCATTTCAACCGCTAATGCGTTTGAGTAGGAATCCCGCACAAACTCCGGGACGCAAAGAGAGTTCTCCTTCGCCCAAGCCAATTCCGCGCAACCACTGGCGCCTAATTTCTAAGTCATGGAACACCATGTAAACCAGTAGATCTACTGCAGCCCACTACAATACACTTCCTCCCCATACTTACAATTAACTATACAAGACACTACACTCATTTTCACGGTTTCACTCTAAACAAACTGCATAGAGCTTTGCTTTTATTTCAGATGTACTGTAGTCTAAACAGGACTAAACCAGAACTAACGCAGTCACTCACCTCATTCTGAATCCGAGCTACAGCCAAAAGACTCCAGAGAACACCGGAATCAGGTTCACGTCTGCTCAGTCCTGGGTCAGACTTGACTTCAGGGAAAACGAAACTTACCAGCAGGGGCGTGTGTACGGGGGAGGAGGAGGGATTAGATGACATTTCTAAAAGCCTGTAACACAGTAGAAACAGTAAGGAGATATACAGTATATTCAAAGTAAGCAACAGGCCTATTTATTAATTTTCTTAATACCTGTGCATGGCATAATTGTCCATGAGCATATACGATAGTTTATTTTTTAATTTTATTGACATAAAACAAAGCTTACAAATAGCACAAAGACAAAGGAAGGATACACAAGAGTAAGGTATTAGATTGATACACATTTGATTAATTCGTGGGTTGTACACATGGATCAGTTATAATAATCAGTTGAACATAACAAATAAGAATTAAAACATGGAAAATTATGATGGTAACAAGTAACAGTAAAGAAACAATAATAATTGAGGTCGAGGTAAAGGTAAACTGAATAGGGTAGTGAACATGAGGAAGGCTAAACATTAAAGATTGACATCAAACAGACAATTATGATTAGGAAGAAGAAACAAACAAGAAACAAAAGAAAGAAAAATAAATAAATAAAAATAAATAAATAAATAAATAGATAAATATAAATTTAAAAAATAAGAAAAATAATATAGTTGTAATAATAACAGTCGTAATAGTATCATTTGCTTGTAATATCATTCTAATATACATATTTATACCATTTCATAATATAATTTCATAGAGTCGGGGATTCTGAGGTCAGAAATAGAATTGCTATACCCATATGTAACGGAGTTATTATGGTCGGGTTCAAATTCTGGTAATAGGGTTTGAGCGCCACGGTGTGGCATAGCGTGGGACTGCCCGCCGAGTATTTGTTACTCGGGGCTGTATGTATTTTGTTCCCACTTGTTGTTTTGTATGGTTTTGTGTACCTGGCAGAGAGTGCGTTAGTCTGTGTTTGTGTATTTTATTTTGATTGTGTGTCCAACGTCTGGGACGTCCGGTTTGGCGAGTATAAATGTCGACTCCGCCTCTTCCTCTGTCTCTGTTCCTGATAGTAATGAGAGAGAGGTGAGCGGAGTTTTTATATCTGTAGCCATCACCCATCAAACTTCACTTTTAGGAAGTTTTGCTCTGTCTTTTATGTTATTATGTTGTTTTATCGTCATCCCTGTCATTATTAGTTACTTACATGTTTTTTCTGTTCCTTTCTGTCCATAGGCCGCCTTTGGGTCGGCACATGTCTTTTGGGCTAACACCTCTTTTGTTTCTGCTCACCAGAATAAATGGGCTTTGAGCGTTGCTCCCCCAACTTCAGCCTAGCCTCCTCTCAATGAGCCAGAGCACCACGTACACAACGCAGGGTGATAAACCACATGAGCTACACATATCTATAATTACAAATTATATACATACACCCATAGTTATCATAAACACTGTATCTATTTTTTATTATATCATTATACATTATGCTTTGCGATATTATATATAATAACCCCCCCCCCCTTTATTTGTTTGTAGAAAGTAGCATCATACAGTTGTAGATTAAGTTCTGACCACCCCTATCTGCACCGGTTTCCTTGTGTGTTGCATTCAAAACTGTGTGATATGTGATATGTGGTGCAATTAAAAACCCATGGGGTAGTACAGGGTGCAGATGAGGGATCCTTATCCCAGATCCCCCCCCCCCCCTTTTTTTTTTCCCCCCTCCTCTCTTCTATCTATATGTTTGTTCCCCCCAACCCCCTTTATAATTCTTTTGTTTACTATTCTTATTGACTGGCCTCCTGTTATTAACAAAATTATGTTTTAGCCAATGATACTACCACGAACCTGCCATGATTTACCAACATTGTAATGTAATAGTAGTAATAATAATTATAATAATTGTAGTAATACTAATACTACTACTACTACTAATAATAATAATAATACCATTATAGTAATAAAAATAATAACATGAAAATAAAATTATACCGAAAACTCAAGCTGGACGACAGGAAAACTATCGACAAGATGTATTGTCAGGATTTGAAGAGAAAAATAAATAAATAAATTAAGTTAAATAAATAAAAATAAAATAAATTACATTAAATTAGATAAATATATAGAATAAATAATGCTTATACATATGAAAAGGTTATTACAGTTTATAATTTAGAATTGTAATGTAGTGATGTGGTAATCTGTGACCAGAGGCAGAGGGGTTCTGTAGTGGGGTGGTTTGAATAATTTTCTAGGTTCTCTAAGGATATATGTTCACTCAGCATGTTTTTCCACATTGCAATGTTTATTTTTAACCTTGATTTCCAGTTCATGAGGATAGTTTTCTTGGCGATGGTTAGCGCTACCAGAAGGATGTTTTTGTTTGGTTGTATGGGTATTTAGCTGAGTAAGATCACCAAGTAGGCAGAGGGAGGGGGACATTGGGATGTGGCAGCCTAAAAGTGAAGAAAGGGAAGCTGTGGCTGTATTTCAAAATTGTAAAATGGGTGGGCAATAGGGCATGGATATAGGTGTCTGGTGTATTTTGAGTGCAATTGGTGCAAGTGTCTGATGAAAAACCCATTCTGAACATTCTATGGCCTGTATAGTGTGTTCTAAGTAAAATTTTGTATTGGATTAGCTGTAAGTTTGTGCTTTTTGTCATTGAGTAGATGTTTTGACAGATTTGAATCCAGGAGCTGGCATCGAGAGCAAAACCTAGGTCTCCATTTTCTCTCCCTTCCCATTTGGTTGAAGGGAGAGAAATTGATTTGTCAGCCTGTAATATAATTATATATATCTTTGAGAGACGTTTTTTTGTTGTGGTAATGTTAACTATCTCTGATGTTAATGAAGGGAGATTTACAGTAAGTTGATGGTTGTGGTTGTAAATGCGGAGGTTATGGATGATTTAAGCTGAAGGTATTTGAAAAATTGTTTGCTCTCGATGTCATGCTCCTGGACCAAATGGGAGAAAGGGACCAGTTTATTGTGGTGGATGATGTGTTTTAAGTGGGTGATACCTTTTTCTGCCCATGTAATGAAGTTAATAGTTTTTTTATTGCAGAGGAAGTCAGGGTTATGCCAAATTGGAGTGTGATCTGATGGAGTCATGTTAGTGTTAGTTATTTTGTGGAATCTCCACCAGGCTGTCAGAGTCAAAGATATTGTCAGTGTTTTAAAAGGGGGGCATTTTTTGATTGACTAAGGAACGGAAGATCTGAAATTATAAACGGATTGCATAAAGTTTGTTCGATATCTATAGCATATACGATAGTTAAGACTAATTATTTTTTGCAAGGGAAAAAAGTCACTTAATTGGTGTAAAACTTTGATTAATAACATGCAGACTCTAATTAAATCAATTAATAATTGTAATAACATGAAAACCTGTGACAGGCCACAGATCAGCTGATGGGAGCTCGACTGGGTCACGTGACCTGACTTGTGGCTGCATGATTCTAGGCGGAGGCTTGCCTGGCTATGCAGAGGCATGAACGTTGGCAAATCCAATCGCCTACACACAAAAACACCTCATTCACAAGTAGCCTCTGAGGCTGTCGTCAGAGGCACAACAATCATGTATCATATAAAGTTCTCCTATTTCAAAGATTCGGACATGCTAACAGTTGGCTTAACTAGGTGCTGTAAGATCCACCGAGGTCGTAAATTATATTTAAAAATAAGTCTACAGAACAAACTCGCCTGTATTAAACATCCATCAGGACTAAAGTCATATAAGACCATTTTTTTGATTGTTAAATAATTGATAGACAGACATTTAAAGGGGGGGTATTATGTAAAATCGACTTTTTCAAGCTATATATCATGTTATTATGTCATTCCCTCATTAAACACATGCCTGGAGTGTTGCCTTGGCTCATTCACATATTTTTGAGTAATCAGTAAAAACTTAGACGGCAGCCATTTTAGGTGTAGCTATGCCTCAGTCCTCCTAGGAACGCCCCCACCTCCTGGAGACGCCTCTGGACCTTTCGTCACCAGCCAAGCCACCAACCACTGCTCCTCAGCTCAGCAGAGCCCCCTCCCCGCACAGTAGTGTTGTTTAGATGCCACAGCAGTGTGCTGAAGGGGGCGTGTCGGAAAGCTTCTTAAAGAGACAGAGGCCTATTTCAAGACGTTCAGTACAGCCATTTTGAGAGAGCAATTTTATTCAAGGCAGTTATTTTAATTTACTGCATATACAGACCAACAGAAGGTTACGTCATCATTGTAGTATGCTATAGACTGGTGCTATGTGATTGAAAAAAGCATAATACCCCCTCTTTAAGACGAGTGCGAAGAATTGGTACTGCACATGCGCAGTTGTTGCTTTTGCAGGTGATTTTACTTCCGCCTTGGATCATGCTACACCCAGCAACAACTGTTTTCTCTGCGCCACCGACCTGGCGGAAATCTCTCGGCTCTGTTTTTTTCTTTTTTCTTTTTTTATTGTCAGAAAAGACAGTTTAGCCAGGGGTACAAAGTACAAGAAAACAACAAAGGAAATACGTTGGCGTACATTCAACAGATATAATTAGATGACATAAAAAGAAAAGAAAAAACAGCTATTTATACTTATTTACTAGGGCTGGTGCAAAATATCCGATCGGATCACAATGCTTTTTGCTGCAATACCAATATCTATACTTCATCAAATATCTCAATGTTTTACAGTAACAACTGCATAGCACTTTGTTACATGTTGTGTCAATAGGGTGACCAGATGATCGAGTTGCCCTGAAATTCGGGACGAGGGGGTTTCATGTTTTTTTTTGTTTTTTTTTAATCATATGCCACATTCACAATTGACCTTTCGCAAAACCACGCCCCAAAACGGTAATTGTCCAATCAGGCATCCTAGCAACCGTGAAGCTAGGTCCGTCATGCCGCAGATCTCCAATGCAAAACAATGGGACATTCCAGCAATGAGCACTGAGCAGATGCACTTTTTTTTTACTGCTAACCACCAAAAACCCATCAGACAAAGAAGAAGAAGCAAAATGGTGAAGCGATCTGCCTATGGAGGATGTAAATCGGACACTAGGGACCGAAAGAGTGAGTCTGGGGGAGTGGAGTTATTTCCCTTCCCAAAGCGAAAACACAACCTGAGCACTGCCTACAATGGATCAAACAATGTGGACGGCCTACGCCCAGCTAAATGTCTCCAAAATAAACAAGCAAACGTCTGCTCTAAGGTAAGGCAAGGGCCTATATCTAGGCTAACACCTTCGCATGCTAACATCGTAGCTACTGACAGTCACATAATGTTACACAAACTGGCACTGGAGCTGTAACTTTAACTGCGGCGGTGAACTTTTACAACCCTACAGTCTCACGTTTTCTTGCCTCCCGTTTTGATAAAAGTACTGTGTAGTTTTTTCACGCCCCTTATAACTGGTTGTAGCTGATTGTCATTGTTGCACCTGTAGGTTTAGCTAGCGTTAGCCAACTTGATGTAGCGCACTGGAGAAATGCACGGAGACATTTTCCTATTTTTAGAAATATTAAAAAATAAGAGGGTGCTTACCGGGCAGTGCAAGAGCACAACTGGTCCACAAGGCTGTGCTGTTGCATTTAAGGAAGCGATCAGAAGGTTTCTCTGATATTTCTGGAGACTTGTCTGTAGCTTTAGTACCAATAGTTGTCCTTTATCCTTCGTTGGATAGTTTAATATCTTGAATATATCCCTCCACTGCATACTGTGACCCCTTTTGCCTCGATCTGGAGGATATTGCGGCGGTATTGCTCCAAAAAAGGTCACTGAATTGCATGGTAATCTGTTTCGCTGGTCGTGTTTTACAATTTTTTTGTCGGGCGTAGCGACAGTAACTAAGGGGGGGCGGGGCTTGGCGAAAGGTCAATTACGCACATTATGCACAACTGAAAATCTAACTGGGAAATTATTTATAAACGACCGTGTTACGGGCCCCAAGCTGCGGGGTGCCGTAGCAGTAATAGTAGATATAAATCTGTATAATAGAAAACAAGACAGGAGGCAGTGAGTTGTTGGTCTGACGCAGCCTCGCTTCGTTGTATCTTTAATACAAAAATCAAATACATTTACATATTTATTTTTAGTCTGTGTCTATCAATAAACATATTCGACAACAACACACATGACCAAAAATAAGTAAACAAATACTAATTATACACAATACTGAACACTCAAAAATGCTTAAACTGTCTCAAAAATATAAAAAAATATGTTAAACACTCTTTCCTACAGAAACCATTTAGCGAAACTTTCATTTGGGATAATGCTTTCTCATTTACTCGTGAGTTCAAGTCAAGGGGGGGTCGCCGCCATTACTGAATCGTGTGTTCACAGATATAGCGCGACTAAAAACATGAATTACGTCGTCTTAAGTTGTGAAAAAACGCTCGAAATTGGCTATATCTAACCACAATATGATACCTTACATGTATGTGTCATTTAGCATGTGCTTAGAAAATTACTACCTGTATAATAGAAAACAAGACAGGAGGCAGTGAGTTGTTGGTCTGACGCAGCCTCGCTTCGTTGTATGAAAGGAAGCTGCTAACGTGTTGGCAAGAAGGCCCCGCCAGGCGGACCCACAGCCTGCTCACAACAATGCCCCCTAGTGGCGCACCCCATAATTGGAATCCCTTCCAAGTCAAACATGCATTAATAAATCATTCCCAGGTTTCTCCCTTAACTAAACATAAATAGCGTGACTCTCATAATTAAATAACATAAAATATGTGACTGTACATTTTGTGTATGTCACACGCTCCCCAACATAAAAGGTGACTCCCGACACTTAAAATACCAAATTTATGAGTCACAAAAATAATAATTACTGGTTACTACCACAATAACCTTACTCAAAGAGTCTTTCTACCTTCAATACACAAAACTAGGCATTGCATAAGGCACTGTTAT
The DNA here is from genome assembly GCA_007210695.1 of Neogobius melanostomus. NCBI lineage: Eukaryota > Metazoa > Chordata > Actinopteri > Gobiiformes > Gobiidae > Neogobius > Neogobius melanostomus. Next base: position 145,778 of record VHKM01001123.1, on the reverse strand, counting down.
TGTATGAGGCACAGTCTGATAAGGCATATAAGGATTTACTTGCCACGGTTGCATTCCCCATACTGGCAATGTTTGTACTCCACACAGCCCAACATGACCCACAATCCCCTGCGGCTGGTAAGAAGGCTGGCCCAGGGCGTTGTAGGTAAGGGTCTGCGGTGGTCTTCTCGTTCGTGCTGATCTCCTAAAGGAAATATCCTGTGTTGGCACTTGTTCTTCATCTTCCGAGTCCATTTCAGGTTCGACTTGAGTGTCTCTTTCAAATTCTTGTTCCCCTAAGTCATAGTCATTTTCAGGGTTTTGTACAAGTTCATCTGCACTTGGACATTGATCCATTTCCATTTGCGGTGTTTGGAGGTGAGTGTCTTGCTTGCTCCATGGGAATGAACACTTCACCTGTTGTTGGATGAGTTTGAGTGACTGGTCTCTGCGGTCTGGCCACTACTGGAACTCAGAGCCAATAACGTCTCTCAGAGTCACTTTCAGAATCTGAAGTGTCACTGTTACTTTGGCTTTGACTGGTTCTGTGAGTTTTGACTCTGGTCTTTTTAGGTACTCTGTCTGTTTCCTGACTTTTGGTAACAGGTAAGTCATTCACGAGGTGGAGGAGGTTTCTGTGGAGCACCCTGATTTTCTGTACATTGTTCTCAGGAAATACCTTGTAAATGGGGCTGTCATACACTGTCTGCTCCCAGTATGACCTGAGCTTTCCTGGTCCTCCCCTTTCACCAAGGTTACGGACTAACACTCTATCACCGGGCTCTAAAACAACTCCTCTCGCACGTTGATCATAGTATTTCTTTCCACGAGCACTGGACTGCTGGCTGTTGTTAGTCGCAATACGGTAAGCCTCTTTCATTCTCTTTGCCCACTTCTGCAAATAACCCTGTGGAGTTTCACTCTCTTCCACAGTTTTGAGTCCAAACAAGAGGTCCACTGGTAGGCGGGGGTGGCGCCCAAACATTAAGAAGTGTGGAGAGAATCCTGTGGCCTCATGTTTTGTGCAATTATATGCATGAACAACCTGTGGCAAAAAGTCTTTCCAGTTGTTTTTCTCCTTCTCCTCGAGTGTTCTCAACATTTGCAACAGGGTGCGATTAAATCGCTCAGCAGGGTTTCCCTGTGGGTGGTACGGCGTTGTACGGGAGCGGCTGACACCTGACAGTTGCTGGAGGCCCCTAAACAGTCCATTCTCGAACTCACGGCCTTGGTCGTGGTGTAGCCTGCCGGGGTAACCAAAGTGAGGGATGAAATCACTGTACAGTTTCTCTGCTGCAGTTCTTGCAGACTTATTTCTGGTTGGCCACGCTTGAGCAAAGCGCGTAAAGTGGTCAACTGCAACTAGTATGTATTCGTAACCACCTCTGCTCTTTTCTAAATGCATGTAGTCAATAGATACCAGCTCCATGGGCGCACTGGTACTGATGTTACCCATGGGTGCTTTCACATGTGTAGCAGGTTTCTTTTGTTTTATACAGGGACACTTTCTAGTTACATAGGCCTCAATGTCCTTTTTCATAAAGGGCCAGTAGAAGCGGTCTCGGGCCAGGCTGATAACTCGTTCGGCACCGAGGTGACCCATGTTGTTATGCAGGTGTTTTAGCACTAGAGGTCTGTACTCTGCTGGCAGTACTAGCTGCTGTCTACCTCCAGCCTCCCTGTACAGTAAGTCATTCTCAATGTGCAGTTTTCCCCACTCACGCATTAGTCTCTTCACTAACCCATCTGCGTTCTGTCTGTCTTTGTCAGTTAGTGTTGTCTTTGTATCTTTTAACGTGAGAAGTTCTTTTATTGTCACATCTTGTCTTTGTGCTCTCACTAGCTCTTTGTGGCTGATGCTAGGTAAAGCTGACCTGTCTGTATCAGTGTCTTGGGCTAGGTTTAAGGCAGCTACATAGGCAACGTCACTTTTCTTGGCTGCTTCACTACCTTCCCATGTTGCGGAAACAATGTCTCTGCTAAGCTCCTCTGTGCACTCCCCTACATAACTGTTCCAGAGGGAGGCGTGACAGAGTGTCAGCATCCACATTAACTTTACCAGGCCTGTACTTGATGTTAAATCTGAAATCGGCAAGCTCTCCCACCCACCTATGTCCCGTGGCATTTAACTTTGCAGTGCTCATTACATAAGTCAGGGGATTATTGTCTGTATATATTGTAAAATCTGGAGCATAAAACAAATAATCCCTGAACTTTTCGCAGACGGCCCATTTAAGGGCCAAGAACTCCAACTTGCCGGAATGCAGGCAATAGTTTTTTTCAGCTGGGGTCAGAGTTCTTGAGCCGTATGCAATGACTTTCAATTTTCCACACTGTCTTTGATATAACACGGCACCGAGCCCCTTCTCGCAGGCGTCGGTGTGCAGGACAAACGGCAGTTCGAAGTTGGGGTACGCGAGCACAGGTGGATTGGAGTGAATGTCAATGAGCTGGTTTAGAGTGCAGTCGTGCACATCTGTCCAGTGGGGCAGCTGGGCACCTTTTCCTTTCTTTGACTTGATCTGTGTGTTCTCAGTGCTCCCTTTGACTTGTAGAAGGTTGCAGTGGCGGACTGGCACCAAAAAGAGGCCCTGGCAATTTTAGCAGAGAGGCCACATTTGTCTTCTCAAGTCATGAGCGCCGAGCGAGCCGCTGGCTGTGCTGCCGGTTGCGGGCGGCCAATCCGCCAAAAGGCGGCCGCATCTCCGCTTTATTTATTTATTTAGCCTTTTTTTATGGTTGTGCGCCACAAGTTGTGATGAGCCGCAAGCGAGCCGCTGGTGGTGCTGCCGCTTACAGCCATTGCGGCCGCTTCCTCGCTTTATTTAGCCTATTTATTTGTTTGTGATGCGGCCACAACAAGTGATGAGACCAGGCGGCCGCAGTGGCATTTGCCCACATTGCCCAATGGCCAGTCCGTCACTGGAAGGTTGTACAAAGGTTTTGCGATTCTGGAAAAATCTTGAATATACTGTAGATGCGATAATAACTTAAGAATCCAAGTAGTTTTCTTAACTCACCCACAGTAGTTGGTTTCTTTTGGCTGAGTGACTTGACAGCTTCAATGTCCTTTGGGTCAACTCGAACTCCATTTGTGGAGACCAGCCTACCCACATATCTGACCTCTGCCTTGAACAGCTCACATTTTGTTGGGCAGAGCTTGACTCCGTGTTGTTGAAGAGCTCTCAGGACTTTGCGCAGCGCCTCAACATGTTCAGCAAAATCTTTTGAGTAGCAAAGGATATCATCCAGGTATGGAATACAACAGTCATCACGCAGAGTGTTGAGCATCTCCTCCATACTGCGCTGGAAGGCAGCAGGTGCGTTACTGAGGCCAAAGGGGATCCTCACCCACTCATACAGTCCCCAGGGTGAGATGAAGGCGGTCATATGGCGGGACCCCTCGGCCATGTACCCCTGGTAAGCTTTACCTTGGTCGAGAATGCTGAACCAGCTGTGGCCGCCAAGCGTGTCAAGGAGATCTTGGATACGTGGAAGTGGGTGGCGGTCGGGCACAGTTTTCTGATTTAACAGTCTGTAATCAATACAAAGTCTTAGCGTGCCATCTCGCTTCCTCACACATACGACAGGTGCAGAAAAGGGTGACTTTGACTTTACTATCCAGCCTTTAGCAAGCAAGTCCTGAATGTATTCTTTGACCTCTTTGTATAATGGCTTAGGGATAGATGTGTATGTGCGCTGGACTGGAATGTCATCTTTCAGATTGAGAGTCATTTGTAAACTTGGAATGTTCCCTATGTCACCATCATCTCGGGCAAAAGCACTTGATTCCTCAAATAGCATTTGTTTAACTTCACTCTGTTGCTCTGGTGTAAGGTGACTTATGTCCACAGGGGGGTGCCAGTGAGCTGCGTTTGATGGCTCCTGGTCTCCACTGGACTTGGGCACAGAGTCAACAGTGTGGATGGAGACTGGTACTGTTTCACAAATATCTTTCGGATTGTCTGTCTCAACGAGTTTGGCAATGGGCTCAACCGAACCCAAAACTAGAGAGCTAGGTAGAGTCACACTTTGTTTGGAGTAGTTTGACACCGGTATTTTGACATAAGGCCTGTCTGTCTTTTCGATCTGCAAAAGTCCTGCTCCAACACTAAGCTGTTCTAGGTGGATGTCATTTAGCACTGGCTCAAACAAAACTAGTGACTCCGTAGAGCTAATAATATTCTCTGGGACTCTACACTTAACGTAAGCGACTTGACTAGGGTAGATAGTGATACCTTTAAAACCCACTTTTACGGTAGCTGATTCATCTACAGAACGCTTTTGTGTCTGGATAAAGCTTACCAAAGCGCTTACAGCAGTAACGTCAATCCCCATAGCTCTACCAATAAGCTCAATAAGTTTGTAGTTACCTCCATTGTCTTTAATGAACTCATAGATCACGTTAAAGCCTACAATGGGTCTGTCAATCTTAAGGCGGCTCACAAGGAAAGGTACGCGTATGGATAGGTCTGGGTCATTGTTGCCCTCTAGGTTAACAACTACCTCTACCCACCCGTCATAAGGTACTGAATCCCCTGTGACTGCTTTCACATTGAGATCATCGTCCATCAGTTCACTTAAGGGCCTAACCTGTTGCCCGGGTAAGTACCTATTTAGCCAAGCATGGTCTAAAAGGCTTACCCCCGCCCCCGTGTCTAGCACTACTGTTACCAGGTAACCTGCCATCATGCATTTGAGAAGGGACTGGCGACCTACTAACGGAGCAACTAAACCACGTGGCATCTCTTTATTGACATTCTCTTGTGAACTGGCATTATCAGTCTTTTGATCAGATTTTGTTTTGGACTTTTTCTTATAGTGGGACTGTTGAGGTTTGTCGGTCAAGGGTGGTCCCTCTGCCCTTACCGTCTCCAGTTTCCCGACGACTTGGTCCTCTTCAGGCACCCGACGGCACGATGCCCTTCCTCTCCGCAGACAAAGCAGTGGTTACAGTTCGAATTGGACTGGGAAGCACAGTTTTGGCAGCTCTTTCTTTCTCGTTGTTTTCTCTCTGATTGAGGTTTTGAGTCTCTCTGTTCAGAAGCTGTTATTGCTTTCAAACTCTCCATAGCTTGGGTGAGTGCTTCAACCTGAGCGCTTAGTCTTTGGAGTGTAGAGTCTTTGTCAATTTGGTTCACTTTCACATTGTCCTTTGCTTTCTCTTTGGACTCCGTGTTGGTTGCATGGGCATGACTTACTTTAGGGGTAGAGCTGCGGCCAAATCTGCGCTTTCTCTCGCTTTCTTCTGTTGTAGTCTTTATTACTTGACGGAGCAGTGCCTCATCACTAACAGTGGGATCGCCTAAGAGGGTTTTTAAATCTCGGCGGACACTGTCGTACTTCTCCCCTATGCCCTGACAAATAGTGTTGAGGAAGATACACTGGATTGTGGACATGTCATACTTAACAACCGAGTCTGGCTGCTTTAGTGAAAACAGAATCTTTTGTTTCAGTCCTATCATTCTGTATAAGAACTGCTGAGGTGTCTCACTCTCATGCTGTTTGGCACACATCAAATCTTGGAAGAGCTCTGTGCTACTCTTTTCACCTAAGTGAGACTGCAGGAAACTTTTGAGCTCAGAGACGGTGAGATTGTCTTTTATTGTTAGCATATCTCGGAAGTTACCTGGTTTAATGGCACCTAACACTCCTCTGATTACTTCATTTTGTGTGTGATTCTCTTTGAGACCCTCATCTATTTGTTTGCAGATGCTATTGTAACTTAATTCAGATGTTGTGTCATTTATCGTTCCCCCATGTATTTTGAATTCTTTGCGGGACAGCAGCGGCAAGTCTTTCATGGCTAAATTGGCTATCATACTCTCACCGGTGTGACTTGGAACGCTCTCTGAGTGCAGGAGAGAGTGCTGGGGTGAGTAGAGCTGTTGGGTGGTCTTACGAGTGGGAAAGCCCCTTGTAGCTGGTGTGACTGATGCCTGAATTGCCTGCTGGTTGAGGGAGTGACTGGCACGAGCTGGTGGTGGATAAAGTCTCTCTGGGTCCGGGGCGATTGTGGTGAACAGGGTTTGGTTTAGCTGCGCTTGAATACTGTCATAACGGGCAAGTAAAGTCTGTATATCTGTGTCACTAGTGCCCTCCGGCTGGACAGGGTTGATGGCCTGACCACTAGTACTTTCTTCAGCTTCTAAGGACACTGAATCTTGCCCACGACTTACTATAGCCCCATCTATGATGCGCTCAAGTCTCTTCAATAACGGTAAACCCTGGTCCTCCCGGCCCAGGATTGCTTCACATGTCAGGCAGTTGGTAAGATATTCAACACAACTTTCTTCATCATCTTGACTTAGCTGACTGGAATCCAGTCCTTTAACGTTTCCAAGGGAAGTTGCGATGACGTGGGCTTCACTAGCTGTCAGCTGGTGTAACTTCTTCTCAATGCTCCAAAGTAGTTGTTTTCTCTCGCCGGACGCCATCTTGCTGGTCTCGGACGCTTGGGTTCGCAGTGTCGCACTCTGTAGGCTCGTGCACCTCTTCACCGGTCACTAGCCTCTCTGCTGCACACTGGATCACCCCTGGCTCCGGGAACACGCAGTGCTGGAGGTCCTGGCGTTCAGTATCACTGGATCAGCAGCGGCCCATGGACGTTTGGCGTGCTGATCCCGGACGAGCCCCCACGATGTTACGGGCCCCAAGCTGCGGGGTGCCGTAGCAGTAATAGTAGATATACTGTAAATCTGTATAATAGAAAACAAGACAGGAGGCAGTGAGTTGTTGGTCTGACGCAGCCTCGCTTCGTTGTATCTTTAATACAAAAATCAAATACATTTACATATTTATTTTTAGTCTGTGTCTATCAATAAACATATTCGACAACAACACACATGACCAAAAAATAAGTAAACAAATACTGTTTTCTTATCCTTGTAGCTTTCTACATGGTAACAAGCAAGTACTTGATTAAAAATTGAAACCTTGTTCCTATTACAGCTTGACCTGCTTATAAATCTAAATCTTTTACTGAAAATAATTATACACAATACTGAACACTCAAAATGCTTAAACTGTCTCAAAAATATAAAAAAATATGTTAAACACTCTTTCCTACAGAAACCATTTAGCGAAACTTTCATTTGGGATAATGCTTTCTCGTTTACTCGTGAGTTCAAGTCAAGGGGGGGTCGCCGCCATTACTGAATCGCGTGTTCACAGATATAGCGCGACTAAAAACATGAATTACGTCGTCTTAAGTTGTGGAAAAACCGCTTGAAATTGGCTATATCTAACCACAATATGATACCTTACATTTATGTGTCATTTAGCATGTGCTTAGAACATTACTACCTGTATAATAGAAAACAAGACAGGAGGCAGTGAGTTGTTGGTCTGACGCAGCCTCGCTTCGTTGTATGAAAGGAAGCTGCTAACGTGTTGGCAAGAAGGCCCCGCCAGGCGGACCCACAGCCTGCTCACAACAATGCCCCCTAGTGGCGCACCCCATAATTGCAATCCCTTCCAAGTCAAACATGCATTAATAAATCATTCCCAGGTTTCTCCCTTAACTAAACATAAATAGCGTGACTCTCATAATTAAATAACATAAAATATGTGACTGTACATTTTGTGTATGTCACAACCGCATTGTCCTATTTCGACTACAACTGCAATCATGGCTCTTGTGGAAGACCTGGCTACAGCAATAGAAAATAGTGAATATGCAGTGGGTGTTTTTATCAATCTGAGCAAGGCCTTTGACACCATAAACCATACAAGGCTTTTAAAAAAGATTGAAAGGTTTGGTGTCAGGGGACCTGCATATGCCTGGCTGGAAAGTTATCTTAGCAACAGATACCAATATGTACATATGCACAATGTCGACTCTGGAAAAAAACTTATCACACATGGAGTTCCACAAGGCTCTATTTTGGGTCCAAAATTGTTTATAATGTGTATTAATGATGTTTGTGAAGCTTTGAAAAACGTAAAATGTTTATTATATGCGGATGATACCAGCCTGTCCTGCTCTGGAAAGGCTCTGAAACAACTCCTTTCTACAGTAGAAGGCGAGCTCACAGTTCTAAAAAAATGGTTTGATCTAAACAAACTTTCTCTCTCTTTTATTATTGTACAACTCCCTCATACTTCCTTACCTAAATTATGGCTTGGAAATATGGGGAAACAATTACAAATCTGTCACGGGTCCCAGGCTTGGTGACCACGATAACAAAGAGAAATAGATCTGAAATAAATAAATGGGACAGAGACCACTGGTTACTGCTGTGTCGTCTTGGCTCTCTGCTTTGCTGACTTTACTTTACTTGTGTTATTACACAAAAAATAAATTTCTCAAATGAATTGGCTACATCTTTCACAATGTTCACAAATTGATCAATGACAAAATCTTCACCTCCAGGTCTACCAAAATTCCTGTCCAGGTTCTAAATGAATAACTGAAAATACTATACTATATTCAGGGTTCGAATTACAAAGTGGCTTTCGGGGGAGCCCTATTTTCCGATTCTCCCTGACTAACTTTAACGCTTTTGGTGCGTGTTCGGGCATTTGTGTTGACGTAAACGTAGTAATTTCAGTGCAGCGCCGCCACGCATGGATGGTCACAGCAGGAGACACAGCATTGCATTTATTAGCGGAGACAGATATTCGGAAATAGAAAAAAAAAACCAGATGTTCGGAAATAGTAATGTAATGAGCGAATAAACACACAGCATTGACACATTTTTTATATCATCATTTATTTCAGGAACCTTAATGTACAGAAAATCAAAATCTATATGCGACACAAAAAATGGACAGTGTTTTAGAGCTCCCCCTAAAAGTCTCAAAGTAGGCTTTCAGGGGAGCCCAGGCAGTGGGGGGGTCCGCCCCCTTTCACCCGTTTTCAGTTCGTGCTAGTGGCAGGCCGTGGTATTGCAGCCTGCGGCTCAAAAAGCCCTTTTCGTCATAGACACTCATGTAAAAGGAGCAGCCTGTAAAATGGTCCACAGGGCATCTGGAGTTTCAGACTAAGGCAAATATATTTCTTAAAAATTACAATTTTTAGGACATTGACTTTTTTTGTCCGTAAAAAAATTGTAAAGCATCAAAAATAAGGTTTGAAAAGTTTCCCAATAATGTGACGTCACCAGTGCTGTGGGCGTGCGCGAGCGTGTGCGTGATGACTCATGAACGAGCAGAGTTCTCCCTCGTGTGTTTTAGCGGCTGAAGTCTGAGCAAAACAGGACTGACTGGACTAAAAACAAGGATAAACGCTGACTAACAAACATATCAAGTAAGTTTATGTTTCTCTAAGTCTTTAGCCCAAAACTAAATACGAAATGTATCATGAATCTAGCATGTGTTTACAACTACAACACATGTAAACGAATGAAAACACTGTGTAAGCAGCACATTTCTGAAAATGTAGCTCAAGTACATTTGAAATAATGGCACTAATATACTGTAGCTTGTGTTATTTGATTTAACATATAACTGTCAGATGATTTAAAAATGCTAGCATAATTTAATGAACATGGTAAGTTTAGTACCATGTTATTTTAGTAAATAATTGCGCTGTATGTCACAGGCCAAAATGTAAATTTTTTTTTTGGCTACTAACGTAGCCTGTTGACTCTATTGCACTATGTGGTATCACTCATATCTGCTGCTTACACTTAATGCACCTACACATCTGTAAATACACTCATGCTGTTGTTTTATGTCGATGTTGTCATCATAGTTTAGATTTAATCTTCTTTATGCCCTAATAGTGTTAAGTTTTTATAGTTCATTATTTATCAGTTATGTTGAACCGAAAAATAATTCCTAGTTGTGAACCTTTTCACTAACAATGGCCAAGAAAACAATTCTGATTGTGACTAACAGCTCCTCAATCTCTGCAGGTTCAGCTCAAGCCCAGAGGCTCCTCCTGATGTCCACACGTCTCTGTGGGGGATATTGGTGCTGCTTCCCAGCGTTGCAAAGAAAACATTACATTGAATAAAAGGAATATTGCACAAAAAGTACACTCAAGTCCTTATTATGATTATCTGATGCTGATGGTGTTGACACATTGTGGTTGTTCTTTTGCAAATAGACCTCACTGCTATGATCGGGACAAATGAAATGGATTTTTAGGATTTGTATAGTTGATTTTTCAGTTTTCATACAAAGAATTATAACCAAAATGAAAAGTACATTGTTTAAGAAAATGAATGATGTCACTATAATAATCAACATACTGTAACAAACAAGGCAATATTGTACTACTACTAGTGAAGGCAGTGAATGCTAAAAACAGATGCAGTAGTTTATTAATGAACACAGTAATGTCATTTACACCAACGCCAATGACACAAACCAATAATACCGTTATTCTTTCACCCAGTTTAAAACAAGATTACAATAGCTTTGTTGTTATGCTTATAGGCTGAACTTTTCCCCAAAATAAATAAACATGGAGTCATTAGTAATATGCAAATATAGTTATTAGAAAGCCTTAGCTAAACTTGTGCTATTCAAATCATTGTGCTAATCTTATAATGACCCGAGGCCTTTTTGAAGGGCCTCAGAAGGAACCAGCATGAGCCTAAGACACGAGTCCCAAAGCTGTAGAGCCTTTTACACCCAGAGTGAGCTGCACAGAGACGACAGGACAACTCCTTCAGAGTAAGGTGGATGTGGCTGGGCAGCTCCTCCTGTACAGGCACTGATGGTTGTGGTCAGTCCTCCTGTACAGGCACTGATGGTTGTGGGCAGCTCCTCCTGTACAGGCACTGAAGGTTGTGGTCAGTCCTCCTGTAGTGACACAAAGGACATGTAAGTATCAGAAGAATAAAAACAGATCACTCGGTCACTGGAAAGGAATAAACCTATCTGATTGGCATGAGCTAAAGTGGAGGTATTTTACAACAACTTACTTAGGATGTGGATGAAGGACCATCTCTGAACTGAGCAGGTCTGCCTCATGGGGCTCAGTCATGCCTGAGGAAACGCGGTCATCCACCAAAAACAAATGGGAAATAATTTAAGTTACTTCAGAGGTGATGTTTATACTTTTCTTTACAGATAAGTAGCTACAGTACCAATAAAACCTATATTGAAACATAACAAAATATGCATGATTTCTGCATCTGATTAACTTTATGTTGATGTTTTATTGATTGATTTTATCTGTTTTCTTGTAATTTTCTGCAACTGTGAAGCACTTTGAATTGCCTTGTGTATGAATTGTGCTCTACAAATAAACTTGGCTTGCCTTGCCTTGCCATCTGCCCTGGATCCAGTACAGTACCAATTACACAATATTATAGCTGCGATAAATGCTGTATAAAAACAATACCTCACATTCTACCAATTAAAATGTAATACAGAACACTTTTGGAGTGCCCCTACGTTTTATTTCAGCCAAACAATTGTAGTTGTGAGGTTATGCTAGCAAATTAGAGTGAAGTAAAAACTCTGCTTTTCGCTTTTTATCAATTTTATCGCAATATCAAGATGGCCATAATTTACCGACACTTCTCAGAAAAGTGGCGGAGCGTGAGTACATTAGCGCGGCGACGTACATTCGAAGGGCCGCTGTAAGCTACGGTTGTTGTAAAAGAGCGGGGATATCTAGCTTATTAAGCCCTGCACTGACAAACTGACCCCACAGATCATCTTAACATAGTAACTTAATCGCCTCAAATGGCCTTAAAAATTCATTTTGTATTTAAAGTACGATTATATCAAGAGATTTGACAAACAGCGTAATGGCGTCCGCTCCGCTCTGAGGCTTCGTCGGCAGCAGTGCGCGCTCCCGCTGCTTTTACCCACTTGGGCCGTAGGGAGCATAGATACAGGTGACGCGTCATACGGGTACCATGGGCCGTTATGGCGGACGAAACTGGAGTCATGCGCCACTGAGCACCACTATGTAAAGAGATAGGAGCTGGGACAGCATGCCTCTTCCATTATATTTACTTCAATGAGCCCAGGTCCTTTTCAGGGGAGCCGAGCTCCCCTTAGCTCCCCCGTAATTCGAACCCTGACTATATTAATAATCTGACGTTACATGTCTCAGAATTAGCATTACAATTGCATACATGTCACCTTGACATGGTCAGGCAAATAGGATTAACACACAGACTTCTATCAAATAATAACTAACATTTATTTTACACCAAAATGTACTGTACTAGAAAAACATCTATCAGAGTGACTAAGGAGACCAAGTTACTTTAAAAATTAGTGAGCCAAAAATAGGGCATAAACAGCTAGCGCACGAGGTTAGCTTCTCAATGCTAAATTGCTAACAAGTGAAAACATTACTAGTTTACAAGTCAACTTTCAACTATAAAACAATTCTACAAAAGCTACGTTTTGTGGGCTACATCTGAGCCATTTGTGGTGATTGGTGACACTTTACCAACCTGAAATAAATAAATGAGACAGAGACCACTGGTTACTTCTGTGTCGTCTTGGCTCTCTGCTTTGCTGACTGACAAAGCTGGAGCGCGCGTAACCCAAGGCCGTCTCACGGTCATTGCCGCCCTCTAGTGGTGACAGTAAATATTACATCGCCCATTCTCAGATAACCATTTCTTTCACCTTTAATATGATCTATAATAAAAACATTAGCGAGTATCACAGTAGCTTATGCTAACATACAAATCTATTATTAATTAAAACAACCCACATGGAAAGAACCTATATGAGGATATATGCGCATACATGAATCCTATATGCAGCATATATGCACACATATGCTGCATATATACAGCATATATGCACATATATGATAATATATATGCGTATATATGCCACATATAGGCAAAATTGAGGTGCATATATGTGCATATATACAGCATATATGCACATATATGATAATATATATATGCGTATGTATGCCACATATAGGCAAAATTGAGGTGCTTATATGTGCATATACAGGCTACATAGGTCTCCTGTATTGCTTCTTTATATCCACATATAAGCCCTATATGTACATACAACATATGTCTCCTATGTTGCTCATGGCAGGATCTAGTCATTTTGTAGCTCCTATCTCACTTTAACAACTGTCATACATGATGCCTAGCTCATATTTTCTATTATCAAAGCAATAACTAAAACTAACTTAAACAAATTATGTAAAATTGTACAATATTGTGATAATTATATTATTGCAATATTTCACTAAACCATTTCAACACGATATGTTCCATTCTAATTAAACACAAATTGTTTTTCAGCAAATTGCGTCAAAAGAAGACTTAAAAAAAGACTACATCAGGACCAAAACAAGACTAAAATAGAACTATGTTAGTACGTGTTTCACCAAAACGTTAACACATTTATAAGTTCAACGAATTGTTTGATTTCAATTAGTTTGAAAAAAAAAAAAAAAGAATATTTCGATCACAGTCAGAATAAGACTTTGGTGATAGAGCATGCCTATGGCTCTGCAAGAATGCTGGACCAGGATAGAAACCCAGCTTGGTCCCAAGGAACATGAACATGGAGTTCTGTCGGGACTACTTAAAAATAAAGAAAATAGTTTTTGAAAATAGAATAAAAATCAAATGGAAAATAGAAGATATTAAAAACTCAATATAAATTGATTTATTGAATAAACAAATGCATATAATAAAATAAATCTAGAATGAATTTGTTATGTGTCCCTGAAAAACATTAACACTGTGTTTTGAGTCAATTTTAATGGCTAAAACATGTCAGAAATGAGTTTGGCCCATAGACTGTATATTTTTGGCCACCACCTAAATTGGCGCTGTTTAGTCCCATTGTCAGAAACGAAGAAGAATTCAAACAGGCGGAAGGCGGCGACAGGAGAAAGGCACCGGCGTATCTGGTCCTGGACACAACTTTGAACGGTGAGTCTATTAAGTGTAGTACTATTCTCACGCCAAGTCTTTGTAGTCACGAGCCACCCGCGATTTCAGCCAGAATAGCATAGCGGCGATATCAGCGCTGCTTGTGGTAGAGGAAAAGGCGATAGGAGCTAACGTTATGTGGCTAAACAATGGAGGGAACTGCGGCGAGAGGAGAACCCGTGTGACCGCGGTCAGAGCAGAGAGATGCAGGTACAACTTAGAGCTTTGAACACAACACTGTCTATCTTTGTCTTGTTATGCTAGTTAATAGTATGCATGAAAGCGCGTGTACAGCATCAGTGATTATGCGCCAATAAAGTTGCTGTTGGTTTGGTTAAATGTCTGTGGGTTAGTTACTTACATTTTTGTTTTGTTTTTAACAGTGCCGATTACAGCAGCTTCTGTTCTGAACGTTTTTAGACACATTTGAATCATTATAGAAGTCTTATAGGCCCGCTAAAAAAATGTAATGTTAATATATAACAGATGTAGAAAGGTGCAGGTTCTCTATAAGCCTGAGTGTTGATTTTTGTTATAGTGTTATAGTTAAAATTATAATTTTTCATATCAGATGACAGTGAATTAAATCAAGGGTGTGCCTCCTGAACCAATTGTACTATTTGTAACTTTACTCCTGTTAGTAAGATTATATGCAATTCTTATTTTGATCCACTTTTTCTTTTTGTATATTTGGTCATGAGCATCCATTGTATCTGCATTGTGAATGTACAAAAAAAAGAGCGGCAGTAGTGAAAGAAAAGACAACAGTATGAAATGTAAAGTGTGAAGTAACTAAAGGGGCAGATATTATAAGACATGTTCTTCTCTGCTCCGTTTCATTCATACTGTATTGGCTTGGTGGATTTGTTGTGATTGTATGATGTCACTTTTGAATGAAATAAATAAGAAAATGAAAAGCTAGGAGTCATGGGTGCGTTTACACAATCAGGAAATTGAATAACCTTTGATGCAAGTTAATATATGTTTTCATGGCGTGGCTGTGTTGTGCCATTCCTCTTACATTTTACTCTTACATTAAACAGAAATATTGTGACCCTCAGGTGAATAATGGTGTCAGAGGAGAAGGAGCGAGATGTGGCGTGGAAGGAGCTGCGCAGGAGGAAGAGGATGGAGGAGGTGGAGGAGCTGACCACTGCGGGACACAACGCTCTGTAATAGGGACAAACCCAGGAGGCGCTACCGTTTCAGAGGATCAAAGGAGACTGAAGGCAGCCCGCCAGGTTTCCACGCAGCGGCTTAGGACTAATTCTACATCTGGTACGTTTAATTTTGTTGTACAGTTGTATAATGACAAATAATACTATGTGAGTATTACTCTATCCATTTAATAATAATGTTATATGTTAATATGGCATTGTTTTAAACTCTGTGGTTGATAATTTTTACTGATGTTGATGTGTTGTGTATGTTGCAGGACCTTAAGGACGGCTCTGAAGGACCATGTGCACGGTGGGAATGGAGGTGAGAGTCCTTCATAGTTGTCTTTTATTTGCTTCTTTGTTGTATTATTTGTCTTGGCACCTCTGAAAAAACCTGTCGTTCTGTTGTTCCTTCACTAATGTGTATTCCAGCGTCCACATCTGTGGGAATGCCGCCCACAACAACTGCAGTCCTTTATTAAGTAAAAACCCTTGCATGTACGATGTAGCAAATGAGAAGCAGAGTACTTTGTTCACTGAATAGAAGTGCACTACAGTACATAGCGTTTCCATAGATATGGAATTTAAAATCTATATTTAAAAATCAAAAGTATAATAATACTTTAACCACCTTAGTTTTCATTTAAATCCATTATTATAGAAGACAGTATATTTTCTGTTGTACAGAACCTGAATGGAACCTTTTTCACCATGTTTGTGTTGGCATGTCTGTATCAGGGTTGACCTGGCACTGGGCTTAATAGAAACACAACATTAGTGTCCTTACTGAAAAGTCCTGATTTATACTTTCATGGAGATTAGAGCTAGCATGCTTAAATAATTGTTTGTTCCCCAGAAATGCAATAAACATTGTTTGCTTCTATTCTCATTCCAGCATGGGACAGACCTTTGCCAATCAAAGGAAACAGGTGGAGAGGGGTCACCTGCCAGCCCCAAGTATTGGAGACAGTGATGGCAGCCAAGGACTAATGCCACCTCTATGAGGAGGTAATCTACCTGCTGGACTCCCTGCTTCGGACATTCCTACAGAAGGGTGTGTATGGCATCACCACACCATATGATGTGTTGACTGCAAGGGTGAAAGAACTCCTGGGACTTATCAAAGCAATTTTGAAAAAACAAACAAAAAAGGGGATTGCCTGATATGTAAATGAACTGTGGAAGTTGTTGAGATTGTTTAAATCACATTGTGGCATTGGAGTTTATGCTGTGGCAATAAGTACCAAAAACAGTCCAAAAGTCGGATACAGGCAACATGTTTGCATTAACTTTTCCACAAGTTTAGGTTTTGACCAGATTCTGGACTCTCTCGTATTCAGACACTAAAACAATAAAATATTTTTGCAGAAGTGCATAAAAGCTCGATCAATATGCACTTCCAGTGGTGCAGAAGTGACATTCACCTCCGGGTTAATGTAATCTTTATACAATGTTTTACGTGATAGCGTTTCAACCAATGAGCATCCAGATTGACAAATCAAGTAATAATACATTTTATTGTCACTGCATACATGTAAGATGTTTGCTTTAAATTGTTCAGAGGTTGTTTTGACTGCTTAAAGCCAAACTATGACGAGTCTATTGAAACAACTGTTTGTGATACTGCCTTTTGTGTTATAACCAACAAACAACCCTAACTACACTTATAAATTGTTTTACATATGTGTACTATTGTTGAATTGCAGTCGGAAGACTTATTTGAAAATAAACTAAACCTAAACCTAAACTTAAGACAAACAGCACTGGAGGTATAACCTTGGTTGGTACATTATTTGATTTGGGTACTAGAATTAAATAAGTATTAACCAATATTAATGGTTCCATTTGTTTGGTTAAATTTAACCAATCTGGTTGGTGTCCAACCGATCTATTGGTTAAAACAACCAATCTTAAAAATGGTAGTGTTTTTAACTAATCTTGGTTAAAACACTACCATTTTAGATATTGTTTTTTCTATTCAGTTTTTTCTTATTTTTGTTCTTGTACTATTTGATTGTAAATAAATAATGTAAATTTGTACATGTTGGGCTTTTATTTATGTTGCCTAGTAATTATGGATTTTAATCATTTTACAAAAAAAATTATATAGGTGCATATATGTACACATATTTATGTGACATATATAAAATTGGCCGTTTTCCTATATGTCATGTACATATATGTACATATAGGTGCATATATGTACACATATTTATGTGACATATATAAAATTGGCCGTTTTCCTATATGTCATGTACATATATGTACATATAGGTGCATATATGTACACATATTTATGTGACATATATAAAATTGGCCGTTTTCCTATATGTCATGTACATATATGTGTGCATATATGTGTACATATATGTGTACATATATGTACACATATATGTGTGCATATATGTACACATATATGCGCGCATATATGTACACATATATGTACATATATGTACATGACATATAGGAAAACGGCCAATTTTATATATGTCACATATATTCAAAACCTATATCAAAACCTATATCAAAACATATATGTTTATATAGGTTTCTTCCATGTGGGAATATGTGGTGACATATATTTGTGGGCACCACAAATCCAATACTCATCCTATTTTCCTCCAAAAAAAGGCAATAAGAATTATCACTAAAGCAGGTTTCTATGCACCAACAACCCCTATTTTTGTAGAGCTAAATCTATTGAAAATCCATGATCTTGTTGATCTTACTACTTTCGTAATAGTGTACAAAGCACATACAGTGGGGAAAAAAGTATTTAGTCAACCAACAATTGTGCAAGTTCTCCCACTTAAAAAGATGAGAGAGGCCTGTAATTTTCATCATAGGTAAACCTCAACTATGAGAGACAAAATGAGAAAAAAAAATCCAGAAAATCACATTGTCTGATTTTTAATGAATGTATTTGCAAATTATGGTGGAAAATAAGTATTTGGTCAATAACAAAAGTTCATCTCAATACTTTGTTATATACCCAATGACAGAGGACAAACGTTTTCTGTAAGTCTTCACAAGGTTTTCACACACTGTTGCTGGTATTTTGACCCATTCCTCCATGCAGATCTCCTCTAGAGCAGTGATGTTTTGGGGCAGGCGCCGGGCAACACGGACTTTCAACTCCCTCCAAAGATTTTCTATGGGGTTGAGATCTGGAGACTGGCTAGGCCACTCCAGGACCTTGAAATGCTTCTTACGAAGCCACTCCTTCGTTGCCTGGGCGGTGTGTTTGGGATCATTGTCATGCTGAAAGACCCAGCCACGTTTCATTTTCAATGTCCTTGCTGATGGAAGGAGGTTTTCACTCAAAATCTCACGATACATGGCCCCATTCATTCTTTCCTTTACACGGATCAGTCGTCCTGGTCCCTTTGCCGAAAAACAGCCCCAAAGCATGATGTTTCCACCCCCATGCTTCACAGTAGGTATGGTGTTCTTTCTTTCTCCTCCAAACACGACGAGTTGAGTTTTGACCAAAAAGTTCCATTTTGGTTTGATCTGACCATATGACATTCTCCCAGTCCTCTTCTGGATCACCCAGATGCTCTCTAGCAAACTTCAGACGGGCCGGGACATGTACTGGCTTAAGCAGGGGGACACGTCTGGCACTGCAGGAAGTGAGTCCCTGGCGGCGTAGTGTGTTACTGACGGTAGCCTTTGTTACTTTGGTCCCAGCTCTCTGCAGGTCATTCACTAGGTCCCCCCGTGTGGTTCTGGGATTTTTGCTCACCGTTCTTGTGATCATTTTGACCCCACGGGGTGAGATCTTGCGTGGAGCCCCAGATCGATGGAGATTATCAGTGGTCTTGTATGTCTTCGATTTTCTAATAATTGCTTCCACAGTTGATTTCTTCACACCAAGCTGCTTACCAATTGCAGATTCAGTCCTCCCAGCCTGGTGCAGGTCTACAGTTTTGTTTCTGGTGTCTTTGGACAGCTCTTTGGTCTTGACCATAGTGGAGTTTGGAGTGTGACTGTTTGAGGTTGTGGACAGGTGTCTTTTATACTGATAACAAGTTCAAACAGGGGCCATTAATACAGGTAACGAGTGGAGGACAGAGGAGCCTCTTAAAGAAGAAGTTACAGGTCTATGAGAGACACAGATCTTGCTTGTTTGTAGGTGACCAAATACTTATTTTCCACCATAATTTGCAAATAAATTCATAAAAAATCAGACAATGTGATTTTCTGGAATTTTTTTTCTCATTTTGTCTCTCAGAGTTGAGGTTTACCTATGATGAAAATTACAGGCCTCTCTCATCTTTTTAAGTGGGAGAACTTGCACAATTGTTGGTTGAGTAAATACTTTTTTTCCCCACTGTAATAATCTTCTCCCTCCTAACATCCAGCTGCTTTTTGAACACAGGAAAAGTCAGTATAACCTCCGAGGAACTGCCATTTTCAAAAAAGTAAAAGCTAAAAAGAATTTTAAAAAAGTCTTTGTATTTCTGTAAGAGGTGTTAATCTGTGGAACGATTTGAAAGATCAGTTAAAACAGTCTGAAAGTCAAAGCTTTCAAAAAGTTGTATAAATCTACTATCATTCAAAAATATATAAGCTTAGGATGAATAAAGTAAGAAACTAGTGAAAAGACTTTAATAGATCCATAATGAATTAATTTAAATGATGACATGATTTAGTTTAAAATAAATTAACATAAAACAAATGTATACATACATATACTCAACAAAAATATAAACGCCACACCTTTGTTTCTGCTCCCATTTTTCATGAGATGGACTTAAAGATCTAAAATTCATTCCAGATTCACAATATTACCATTTCTCTCAAACATTGTTCACAAATCAGTCCAAATGTGTGATAGTGAGCACTTCTGCTTTGCTGAGATAATCCATCCCACCTCACAGGTGTGCCACATCAAGATGCTGATCTGACATCATGATTAGTGCACAGGTGTACCTTATACTGCCCACAATAAAAGGCCACCCTGAAATGTGCAGTTTTGTCTCACAGCAAAATGCCACAAGCATTGAGGGAGCGTGCACTTGGCATGCTGACAGCAGGAATGTCAACCAGATCTGTTGCTCGTGCATTGAATGTTCATTTCTCCACCATAAGCCGTCTCCAAAGGCGTTTCAGAGAATATGGCAGTACATCCAACCGGCCTCACAACCGCAGACCACGTGTAACCACACCAGCCCAGGACCTCCACATCCAGCAGGTTCACCTCCAAGATCGTCTGAGACCAGCCACTCAGACAGCTGCTGAAACAATTGGTTTGCATAACCAAACAATTTCTGCACAAACTGTCAGAAACCGTCTCAGGGAAGCTCAACTGCATGCTCGTCGTCCTCATCGGGGTCTTGACCTGACTCCAGCTCGTCGCCGTAACAGACTTGAGTGGGCAAATGCTCACATTCGATGGCGTCTGGCACGTTGGAGAGGTGTTCTCTTCACGGATGAATCTCGGTTTACATTGTTCAGGGCAGATGGCAGACAGCGTGTGTGGCGTCGTGTGGGTGAGCGCTTTGCTGATGTCAATGTTGTGGATCGAGTGGCCCATGGTGGTGGTGGGGTTATGGTATGGGCAGGCATCTGTTATGGACGAAGAACACAGGTGCATTTTATTGATGGCATTTTGAATGCACAGAGATACCGTGATGAGATCCTGAGGCCCATTGTTGTGCCATACATCCATGAACATCACCTCATGTTTCAGCAAGATAATGCACGGCCCCATGTTGCAAGGATCTGTACACAGTTCTTGGAAGCTGAAAATGTCCCAGTTCTTGCATGGCCAGCATACTCACCGGACATGTCACCCATTGAGCATGTTTGGGATGTGCTTGACCGGCGAATACAACAGCGTGTACCAGTTCCCACTAATATCCAGCAACTTCGCACAGCCATTGAAGAGGAGTGGACCAACATTCCACAGGCCACAATTGACAATCTGATAAACTCTATGCGAAGAAGATGTGTTGCACTGCATGAGGCAAATGGTGGTCACACCAGATACTGACTGGTTCTGAGTCCCCAGACCCCCAATAAAGCAAAAAACTGCACATTTCAGGGTGGCCTTTTATTGTGGGCAGTATAAGGTACACCTGTGCACTAATCATGATGTCAGATCAGCATCTTGATGTGGCACACCTGTGAGGTGGGATGGATTATCTCAGCAAAGCAGAAGTGCTCACTACCACACATTTGGACTGATTTGTGAACAATGTTTGAGAGAAATGGTAATATTGTGTATCTGGAATGAATTTTAGATCTTTAAGTCCATCTCATGAAAAATGGGAGCAGAAACAAAGGTGTTGCGTTTATATTTTTGTTGAGTGTATATGTTAAAATATTTGAAATTTATGTTGAAATCAATTCTAAATACATGCTTATTTCTCTTCTGTTTGACACTTGATATTGTTTTCTATAAATGTTTGTTTTGTCGTGGAAGTATGTAAACTGGGTTAGGCATAATAAGTTTTCACTTAAGCCTAAACCCTTTCAGTCGTTTTGTACACAAATAACAGAAATGTTTGTTTATTGTTTAAAGGAATGATATGACCGAATAAACTACTACTACTACTACTACTATTTGTTTTGGGCTGTCCACACGCCAATAAGCTCATCAATAGATATATGATGGAACTTCTGATTGAAAGTAGCCCTAGAAGTCCTTTGGAGTCGAGTTTATCTGGTTTTATATAGACAGAATCAGCGCCTCGTGCTGCTCAATGCGTTGCGCGCAGCTCTATCCGTCACCTGCGCCACAGAGCATCTCTCTCCCTTTTGCCTTCCCCCTCAGCTCATCACAACTTTTCCACACAACCTTTCACGCTTTCACAGGACAGAGAGTTGCATTTGTCCCGCTGTTAAGTGAACAGTAGAGAGAAAAACAGAGGAGAGAATGTGCCGCGGTCCTGTTGTAGCGCAATCAAAGGGCTGCGCTCCATGCTTTAAAAACATGAGCCATTTACCAACATGTTTTTAAGCGCGCTCCCCCTGGTCCCAAAGAGGAAAAAGGTTGGGGACCCCTACTTTAGAACATTCTTCAGAGTGTTGTAGAGCTCGTCCAGATCAAGCCCCTCTCCCATTTTAAGAGCGCAGACAGCACTTTCGACATTCTAAAAATATTTTTCGGGACAATTTGGGTCAGATTCGGGATTCGGGACGAGAGCCTGGATTTCGGGACTGTCCCGAATTTTTCGGGACGTATGGTCACCCAATGCACTTCTCAATATCAGCACCTCAAGAAATATCAAGTGGCATTTGGCCAACAAACCTTGGACACATGACTTTTCTTTTTACACATTCTAAGGTAATCATATCACTTATCATAATTACTGTACCGTAATACGTATCAGAACAGCCCTAAGCATTAAATACATCTGATTATTTGTTCCAGAGGAAAAAAAAGTTTTCTCCTCAGTGAGGCCCATATGTCTTTAAAGGTGCGTACAGACCAAACGCTGACACACCACCAACTTCCATGTTAACCCTATGTAGATGTGCTTCGACGCGCTTCGAAATGTAAGCAAAGCCGTCCGCGAAGTGTAGCAAATGCGGATGAGGATAAACGCACGTCAAAGCCATGGAATGAGCAGGAATGCCGCGCCCACTGCTTCATGCACTCAAGTAATCACAATCTACAAGTGCGTTCATTTACGCCTTGTTATTGTTACCGGCGCCAGCCCTAGGGGAAGCTGGGCGGTGACAAATGGCACAGAGTTAGCGTACCTGTGTTGCCAATGGTGGTGTAGCTGTGGACAGACGCAGAGGAAACGTTATTAATCAGGCCACAGCTCGTTTACTTCTGAATTCAATTTTAACATACATTCAAAACATTGACAATATTTGTCCATTTGCAAAATACACAAATACATTAAAAATAAAATAAAGTCACGTACACACTCATTCCCCTCCACATTCCAACTCCATATGACTGTGGTAGTGTATTAAAAGTCCACTGAATCTCCAACAGTACATCTCCCTAGCTCGTGCCTTGCTCCTTCTCTTTATCACGTGCACACACACACACACATACATACACACACATAGCGCGGCAACAAAAAAAGAAAGCTCCTAGCAAACGGCAGCAAAAGTCCATGTAACTCTGAAGCTAAACTTGAATTTGAGTAGCATATTGACTACTTGTTACAAAAGCACTTCAGCACGAAACACTGCTTGGATATGCCTAAAAATACACATTTCTACTAACGTTTTTTGTTTTACTGTTGAGCAACGTTCACAACAAAAAATACATCTTCTACTACAACCGAATTATCTGACACTTTCACAGTTAGTTCAGATCATACATTCAACACTTCGAAGTGGATTACAAAAGGTTTGGACCAAGATTGAGCTACAAAAATAACTTTTTTATCGTACCTGTGGACAGACGCAGATGAGTGTTAATCAGGCCACAGCTCGTTTACTTCTGAAGCTGCGCCTGCGTGAGTCTCTCTAATCCCCACAGTAGTGCTACTGCACCATCTACTGGTCAGGATGTGTATTACCCAAAACAAAACAGACAATAGCGAATATACAAAAAATAGAGGGGGGGGGGGGGGTTTGTTTAGATGTAGCGTTTTTCAACCTACTACATTAACCAATCAGGGACTGGGCTCAAATAGTGAGCACAAGCGCCACCCGTTACCTGCAGCAGTGGCGCAAAAAGGGCATACGCAATATATGCCTTGCATAGGGGCGCCGAAAGGACGGGGCGTCAATTAGTGATGTGTCGGTCGCGAATGATCCAGCTCTTTTGAACGAGTCTTTACAGTGAACGATATGAACGGGTTCGCGAACTTTAGTTGTGCATGCTTATTTTGCGAAACAAAAGTCACTGCTGGAGTGGGGCGGAGAGAGGAGTGTAGGTTTGGCAGAGGGATTGTTTGTGAACACACAACCGCGGGACGTGAGCGCGGCCTGCGGGGAAACAAGTGACAAGGCAGCTACAGCTACACATCTTCCACCTGTTCAGGCCGGACTCAGACCAAGCGGGGAAAAAACGCTTTCCGTCGCTCAGCTCTCTCTACTTCCTTCGCCAGCCCCCCTTGCGCAGGAGCACGTGGAGGTGGGGTTGGAGACGCAGCTTTAGTGCATGAGCCAATTACGCACAGGTGTCTGTCAGATCATGTTCTGTGGTTGGTGGTCGCCGCCGGAAATGGCTCTGTATTTGCATAGCGTTGAAAAAATTGTAAAGACCACATAGGTCCCTACACGTTAGTCACCCAGCAGGGGTGAACCACCCCTTTTATGATGTTGCTCAAATGTGAAGAGCCTGGTCACAAAGGGTATAAAATTATTTTTATTGTAATCGTGTCGTTAGTAGTGTTGTAATCCGGTTTTAGTCCTGTGTTGATTGAGACTTGGGAGGTTACCGGTATATCAGGTGGATGGGGCACGCGCGCGGGAACGCGCAGAGAGACGGTGACGACACACGCTGTCTTGGGGAACACTTTTCCAGAGTTGCGTTGCCGGGAGCTAACTTTTTTTTCCCCCTGTGGAGTATATCCTATTTTGGGACTAAGTCACACACTGACGGAGGTGGATTAATGCTTCACGGAGCTGCTGGGAGTGTCTGGTCCGACTTCGGGTGCACGGGAGGGCAGTCGCTCGGGTTTTGTGAGTAACTTGGCTACCGATGGCCACATAGCCGGCTACCTGTTGCTATAACCGTGTTTATTTTGCCCCATAGAACCGGGCCTGTGGTGGGATCAAGGTCGTGGGCTGGACCTTATATTCATGGACTTTATATGGACTATCATACCTTTTGTTTTACACGCGCCTTAGTGCGTAGTTTTGTGTTGTTTCACTGGGTTTACGCTCGAGCGTGAGGGTGGGTTATGTCCAACTACCTACTGTAATATACGGCTGAACTAGAGCCAACGTTATTTAATTTGTGTGTGTGTTTGTTGGTCATTCACCCCTGCTGGGATATAGATCCGCCCGTTACCTAAAAGTGCGTAGTAGCTTTATCGCCTTGGAAAAGACAGGTGAATTGCTACAGAGTGGTGGCCCGTACGGGGAACGCGGATCAGATTTTTATCGAGACCAGCGCGTTTTTTCTCTCGTGTTTACTTTGCTGTGAGACGTATTACCACATAGGATAGAGGCACCCGGCGTTCGACTACAGCCCAGGGTGCGTGGTGTTTTTTACGCACGCGTTACGCACAAGGTTCCTACTTGCCAACGCGCAAGCACAGTTAAAGGCGCCTTTGTGATTAGGGCCAAATAAATAAGCAAATACCACGTGTGTCGACCAGAAACTTAAATATACTCTCCAGGCGCGTTCACACTGAATAATGGAGGGGGACGTACCAGAAAGGGCGCTGGTGGAAGTGGAGGCAACTGGAGGGGGACAAGGCGGAGTCACTGACACAGCCCTGAGCCCACACCATCATGTCACGGTTAGGCAAACCGAGAAGGTGGTCGCAGAGCTCACTTCCCGACTTGGGTCTATGTATTTAAGTGAGTCCCTTGAGCAAGACCAAAATACTGTCACAGCAGAGGATGAGGATGATGAAGACTCCGAGGAGTCAGAGGCTATATTGGAGCAGCTTCAGGCCCTACAGCAGTCAGTGGACGGTCTGGAGGCCAGGCTTAAAGAGGCGGTGGACAGTACCCTCAGCAGAGAGGACGGTCTGAGAGTGTCTATGGAGAGGTTAGGGGCGGAATTAAAGGAGTATGTGGACGCTAAGCTGCAAAAATTCGATTAAGTGGTGACGGCATGCCTGCGACGCAGGGACGAAAAGTGGAGTGAAGAGCTGAAACAGACCCTTGCCAAAAGCCGCTTGTCGTGGAAGCCGGCAAGCTACTCCACACCTGTTGCTCCTACGTCTTCCAGAAATCAGGCTCATGCAGACGTGACATTCTCCATACCCCCAACAGCACCAGCCTGTCCTCCCATCCGGATGGAGTTTCCCCAGTTTGGTGTATCCAGGAGCTCCGCCGATATCATGGACTTTATTGAGCAGTGTGAAAACTTCCTGTCCCTCCGTCCTTTGTGTGACGCTGAGCTGTTAGGTACTCTCAATGCTGTCTTAAAGGGTCCAGCACAGAGTTGGTGGGTTGCAGCACGTAACACCATTGATAGCTGGGAACAGTTCAAGAAATCTTTTCTCGAGGCCTTCCTGCCCTCGGACTATCAATCAGAAATTGAGGAACAGCTCCGAGCAAACATCCAGGCCCCAAACCAATGTCTTAGGGATTTTGCTTACGACCATCGTGCCCTCTGCTTGAAGTGGAGGCCAGATATGTTGGAGGGGGAGATTGTGAATCGTATCCTCGGTGCATGCAACCCAAGGCTGGCCAGCGGTTTACGTGGTACAGTGAGCACGGTGGATCAGTTGGTCAAGGTGGGCTCTCTCATTGAAAAGGACTGGAGTAACACAAAGGACTATTGGAGCCGGGTTCAGCAAACGCACCCACCGAAAAGGGCTGGAAAGAAATCGGACAATGGTCCAGGGCAGAATTCCTGGGCGGACCTTGCCACTGCTATGGGCGAGCAGTCCTTACTGGTAGTGCCAGTCAACGTCCGTGGGTCCAGGGGCGACGCAGTCCTAGATTCAGGATGCACCTACTCCCTGATGTGCCACGCCTTATGGAAGGCTGTGAGGAAGGAAGGGAGGTTCTGGTCCCGAGTGAAATCCCCAAGTTTGTCATGGCCAACGGACAGGAGAACAAACCTATTGGAAAGGCTACTTTGCTCCTCACCCTAAACGAGTTCTGCGGTACACTCCCTGTCCACATTCTGGCTGACGACCACCTGTGTATGCCATTGCTGCTCGGACTCGACTTCATGACCATGTCTCAGATCACCCTGAAACCCCACCTCAGGAAGTACATCATGCCAGGAGGAAGGGAGTACACGTTTCTCCCCAAGTCAAGGGTGAATCTACAGTGGAGTCACAGGATGCCATCAGTGCACTTCTATGTGGCTGTGACAACTACCACGGTCGACCTACCTGTCACTCCCCTCCTTGATGCTCAGCCCGAGGTGGTGCGGCCGCTGCTGCAGAGGTGGCCAACCGTTTGGACTGAGGTCACTGGGGCCACCAAGGTGATCAAGCACAAGATTGTAACAACTGATGAGATGCCGGTGCGACGGAGGGCTTACAGGGTGTCCCCGGAGAAACAAACCGTCATTGAGGAGCAGATCCAGAAGATGCTCAAGAACGATGTAATCGAACCATCTACCTCACCCTGGGCATCTCCTGTGGTGCTCACACCAAGGAAGGATGGTACGCCGCGGTTTTGTGTGGACTATAGAGGACTGAATGCCAAGACGCAGCATGATGCCTACCCTATGCCTCTAATACACGAGATCTTGGAATCCCTGCAGGGCGCCCAGTATTTTAGCTCGCTGGATCTCCAGAGCGGATACTGGCAGGTGGCTATGGACGAAGAGAGCAAACTCCGGACTGCAGTGACCACTCACCTTGGCCTGTTCCAGTTCAAGGTCATGCCTTTTGGTCTACGCAATGCCGGGGCGACGTTCCAGCGCCTGATGGAGATCGTTTTGGGTGACCTCAAGGGAAAGATCTGTTTCGTGTACATCGATGACATCATCGTGTTCTCGAGGACACAAGAACAACATCTGCGTGACCTCGAAGCGGTGTTTGCCAAGCTCCACCAAGCAAACCTGACGCTGAATGTCAAAAAATGTCACCTGCTCCAAAGCCAGCTCACCTTCCTGGGACATCTTGTGTCAGGCAAAGGAGTGGAGGTCGATCCAGTGAAGATCTCAGCCATCACCGACTATCCCCCTCCATCCGACCTGAAAGGCCTCCAGAGGTTCCTCGGGATGGTCGGCTGGTATCACAAGTTCATCCCCAGGCTAGCTGACATCACAGCTCCCTTGAACGATCTAAAAAACAAAGACATACCTTGGGAATGGTCCTCGGCCTGCCAGACCGCCTTCGACCACCTCAAAGGCCTATTGCACTCACCACCAGTCCTCGCACAGCCACGTCTTCATCAGGGGTTCCAGGTTCACTGTGATGCTAGTGATGTGGGCCTAGGAGCTGTGCTCATGCAAAACATCGATGGGGAGGAGCGACCCATAGCGTTTGCCTCCAGAGCTCTCCATGGTGCTGAAGTTCGGTATTCCACCGCTGAAAAGGAATGCCTACCTGTGGTGTGGGCTGTTGAGAAATGGAAACATTTCCTCGACGGGACCACTTTCGACGTGTACACCGACCACAGTGCCCTGGCCTGGGCATTCAACTGCCCTAAAACATCGTCGCGACTGACACGATGGACACTGCGCCTCCAGGCATTTACCTTTCGGGTGCATTACAAAAAAGGCTGCTGTAATATTGTACCCGACGCCTTGTCACGTGCTCCTCTGGCTTGTGGAGGGCAAGTCCTCCTAGCTGTTCCCAAGACCTACTGGGCCGACCTCCCTAGCTCTCTCCCAGAAATAGCTGATGCTCAAAAGTTGGACCAAACATGTCAGGAGCTCGGACCCTCCACTGACCAACCCAGTCCTGGCCGTATTCATTGTCAACTCCAGCAGGGGGTGTGGTACAGGGGGGTACCGTCCAAACACGGGGGCTACAACTACCAGCTAGTAGTGCCTGCAGCGCTGGTGCCTCAGTTCCTGGCATATTACCACGATAGTCCCTTTGGAGGACATCTCGGGAGGATGAAGACGCTGTTGAAGGTTCTTCAGGTGGCCTGGTGGCCAACGGTCAGATGAGATGTCTGGAGTCACGTCCGCATGTGCAGGACATGTCAGCAGTACAAAAGTCCCATCGAAAAACCAGCTGGGCTCCTCCAATCAACAGTGGTGGAAGTTCCCGGAGAGATGATCGGGGTGGACTTCATGGGGCCGTTTCCCCTCAGCAAAGATCGGAACTCTATACTGATGGTTGTGGTGGACTACTACAGCAGATGGGTTGAAGCGTTCGCAATGAAAGACGCAAAGACACAAAAGGTCTGCAAGACCCTCAAAAACGAGATCTTCACGCGTTGGGGAATTCCAAAGTTTATGGTGTCTGATCGGGGACCCCAGTTTACGAGTCATCTGATGGCTCATATGTGTGACACCTGGGGTGTGACACAAAAACTTACAACAGCATACCACCCCCAGACCAACATGACGGAAAGAGTCAATCGCACCTTGAAGACCATGATTGCCTCCTATGTTGGGAGTCATCACCAGGACTGGGACAAATGGCTGCCTGAGCTCCGAATGGCACTCAACACCGCTGTGCACGAGACCACAGGTGCCACTCCGGCCATGCTGACCCTGGGGAGGGGGAACTGAAGGGGCCACTCGAGAGACTAGTGCACAGAGTCTATAGGACTATAGACCCTTTAATTGTTTGTAAACATTCCGGGCTTAGCTGGAGGCAGGAAGCTCGATTCCTATCTATTTCCATTGTAGCTGTTGTCATAGTAACGATAAACAAATGTCTAACTGTTGTTGGAAATATCAGATAAATCTTATTTTATCGTCTCAAATGTCATTCCTCTTGTTCTTACAACTTAAGCCACAACAGGACCACATTTTTCAGTTGTAGTTTTACACTTAAAATCACTAGTTTTAGTTTAATCTTATTTCTCTTGATCACTTCCTGCCTCCAGCTGATGTCACTGATGATGTCAGCAGTTAAAGGGTCTATTGACAGTACCAGCAAACAGACAGGTCTCCAGAAATATCAGAGAAACCTTCTGATCTCTTCCTTAAATGCAACAGCACAGCCTTGTGGACCAGTCGTGCTCTTGCACTGCCCGGTAAGCACCCTGTTATGTTTGAAATATTTCTAAAAATAGGAAAATTTCTCCGTGCATTTCTCCGGTGCGCTAAAGTTAGCTAACGCTAGCTAAACCTACAGGTGCCATAATGATAATCAGCTACAACCAGTTATAAGGGCCGTGAAAAAAATACACAGTACTTTTATCAAAAAGGGAGACAAAAACACGTCAGACTGTAGGCTTGTAAAAGTTCACCGCTGCAGTTAAAGTTACAGCTCCAGTGCCAGTTTGTGTAACATTATGTGACTGTCAGTAGCTACGATGTTAGCATGCGAAGGTGTTAGCCTAACTATAGGCTCTTGCCTTACCTTAGAGCAGACGTTTGCTTGTTTATTTTGGAGAAATTTAGCTGGGCGTAGACCGTCCACATTGTTTGATCCATTGTAGGCAGTGCTCAGGTTGTGTTTTCGCTTTGGGAAGGGAAATAACTCCACTCCCCCAGACTCACTCTTGTGGTCCCTAGTGTCCGATTTACATCCTCCATAGGCAGATCGCTTCACCATTTTGCTTCTTCTTCTTTGTCTGGTGGGTTTTTGGTGGTTAGCAGTAAAAAAAAGTGAATCTGCTCATTGCTCATTGCTGGTATGTCCCATTGTTTTGCATTGGAGGTCTGCGGCATGACGGACCTAGCTTCATAGTAACGGTTGCTAGGATGTCTGATTGGACAATTACCGGTTTGGGGCGTGGTTTTGTGAAAGGTCAATTGAGAAACGGCCACTGTGTGTGTGTGTGTGTGTGTGTGTGTGTGTGTGTGTGTGTGTGTGTGTGTGTGTGTGTGTGTGTGTGTGTGTGTGTGTGTGTGTGTGCGTGTGTGTGTGTGTGTGTGTGTGTGTGTGTGTGTGTGTGTGTGTGTGTGTGTGTGTGTGTGTGTGTGTGTGTGTGTATATATGGTTTATGGAGCCAATTGACCTGACTACTCACCAGCACTACGGGGACCTAAGGGGATTAGCAGGACTATGCTAAGGTCCTCATAAACCAAGATTTTGTATTTTCATTTTTAGCATATAAAGAGCATAATTTCATTGTTTTTCTGAAGTCCTTTTAATGCTCAATGATAATATATCATGCACATAGCAAGTTTTTTTAATTCTTAGCTTCTAAAGACCATAAATTCAAAGTTTCTTTGAAGTCCCTATAATACCTAAACCTGACTTCTTGTGTATGGAGTGTATGATGTGCTCCCCCTACCCTACTCTGCCGGTATTGCATGTTTTTACACATATTGGCATATACACACGCGATTTTTGAAGGCTCCATTGTGATTGGTTGTTTATGGGGACATGGGCGGGATATGTGTTCAGACTCCACCTGTGACTGTTTGGTGGTTTATGGAGACAACTAATGGTAATGCGGGATTTGTAATAATAAATAAATAAATAAGGATTTCCTGAAGATATTATGACAAATTAAGGCTAATTTATTTAAGTATATCATTGATAAGGTTACATCATTGTTTCACAAATTTTGTGACTGTAAATGAAAGTAATAAAGCAATAATATAGGCATTGAGTAACACTCTCGATACAGTAGGTGGCGTCATGCACCTTTCTTTAGCTAGCAGCCTGCCATTGTCGAATGAAGAAGAAGAACCAAGAGAAAGTTCACGCAAAAGAAGACAAGAAAATATATTGGTAATTATCTAGTCCTTGTTAAATATACATTATCAAGTATTTTCTGAATATTAATTTTAGATAAAAACAGTTATGCTGATTTGATGACATTTCTTGCCCACCTTGTGCTATAGCCACATTAGCTTGTTTAACACAAAACATGTGCTCAAGCAGGCTAATGCAGGTAACATATTTTGCAATTATGTTGATTAAGGATTAGCCAAGTGTTGTTTACTTAAATAGATGGTACGTATGTGATGGCGACTGAAGCGGTTATGGATGGGATAGTTAAATGTCTGTTATGTGCTATATTAGCCGCATTAGCTTGTTTAGCATGGTGTTCGCTTAGTAGCTAAGCATGTGCTCAAGCAGTGTTTCCCACAGATTTGAAGGAGACTGTGGTGGGAGAGAGCGCCACCTTGGGGGGGTCCGGGGGCTCTCCCCCGGGAGATTTTTTTTTTAATTTAGATGCGTTTTCCTGCATTCTGGTGCATTTTAAGCAAAAATAATAACTATTGTTGGCTATTATGCTGCTGTAAAAAGAATAATTTCTGGTTAATTTACATAGGGTACAGTTTTTTTTTTTTTTTTTTAATAATGTAATGGGTCAGTTTTTTTCCAAGGGCACAGGCCCTTGATTCTTCTCTCAGCTCCGCCCCTGCAGCTCTCAGATACAGACTCGGAACCTCAGCCTGATGCTGTGTTTCTCCTCTTTGCTCAGCTCAACAATGAGCCCTGTTTAGTCCAAGTCCATGTTTGGTCCTGTTTGGTCCTGTTTTAGTCCTGGTTTGGTCCTGGTTTAGTCCTGGTTTGGTCCTGGTTTAGTCCTGGTTTGGTCCTGCTCGCTGCTCTTTTGTTTTAAACGATGGAGAAACAGCCGCGCTGTTTGTGCGTAACTATCGCGCGTGCATATTTAATTAGATGACTAGCGTCTTTTTAAAACTTTAGCCGTATTTCAATCATTCTGCAGCCGTTTCTAAAAGTTTAAAACGAGCTCAGAGGCTGCAGTTTCTGTTCAGCGTAGCGCAGGATTATCGTAGCGTGAGGGGGAGAGAGAGGGAGAGGGAGCGAGGGTGAGCGCGCAGACGCAGCTGCAGGACTGAGGGAGTCACGTCGGGTCTAAAGTTTGGATCCAAGTTTCGGGTTCGGACGGGCGCGTGCGTCCGGACTCAGACTGAGGTCCGCCATTTCGTGACCTCTGGTTTAATTCATTATAGTGACAGCTGCATTAGCAGCGCAGTAAAGAGGTTTACTATGCAAATTAGCCATGTGGTCTTTTAGTTTATAAGCGAAAACAAAACTACGCGAAGCTGCCTTCATTTTTTGTAATACTAATAGGCTACTTGAACAGTGAGATATTGTTCACTGCTCCTTATTTGTCCTGTTAAACCTGCACCTCTGCTGCAGATGTTGGTGTTGGGTGAGAGACAGAGAAAGAGAGGGGAGATGAGACTGTGGCGGATAAAAATAGACTATGGCGGGCCGCCATAGACTAATGTATTAGTGGGAAACCCTGGCTCAAGTACTATGTTGATCATTATTTATAGCCTCTAAAGTACGATGCTCAATATTGCTGGATCTATAATTATGAGACAAAAGGTAAGGATTAGCTGAGTGGTGTTGGAAAAAATGGATGGGAGCCTATGTATGTGATGGCAACTGAAGCAAAATGTCAAATATGAAGGAAAAAAATACTACTATTATTAAGAAAGTAATATAAATGTACCTTTATATACTATGCCTTACGTGTCCATGCTGGAAAATCCACTGTTGACCATTATTTTTTGTAGGTTTTCCTCAGTTTGATTATGTAATATATTTTCTAATATTTTGTGATATTTGTTGTTTGGACAGAACCCAAAACATGTCGTCAAGAAGAAGACGGATTAGCCCAAAAGATGATGCTATCTTTTACATTAAAAGAGAGAGGGACAAATTAGGTTTTGATGTTGCCTATATAAATGCTTTTAAAGGTAATCTGGCTTGGCAACTAACTGAATTTATAATGCTTTTAAACACTAAATATATGTTGTGTTTTAATTATGCAGGTCGTGGTATATTTGCAACAGCACCATTTTGTAAAGGAGACTTTCTTTTACAATACAGAGGTGATCTAATAACTAAAGAAACCTCTGAGATGAGGCAGCGCATCTATCATGAGAAGTTAAAAGTTTTTATGTTTGAATTTACATTTAACGGAAGGAAATGGTGGTAAGTATTTGTTTCTTGTAATTTGTTATCAAATCTTTAATACTATAATAACTATTACATATCTCGTTTGCAGTGTTGACGCAGCAAAGGAAGATAATACATATGGCAGGTTGGTTAATGATGACTATGAACACCCAAACAGCACAATGAAGTGTTTAAATGTGGATGGAAAGCCCCACCTGTGCTTGTTTGCAACAAAAGACATAAGTCCAGGAGAAGAAATAACATATGATTATGGTCCAAATGATTGGCCGTGTCGATGCAGGGTAGGAAAGCATTACTTTTAAAGAGTGATTTTTATTTCTTTAAACGTGTTAATTGCTATCTGTCTGCTATCTTTAAAAGACGTCTGCATGTAAGAACAAAAAGAAAAGAGATGCGGATGATATGGTATGTATAACAACATATAATGTATGTACAACATATAACATACTGATATGGTTTATGAGGACAGGGATTTTGGACAGTTCTCATGAAATATGCTGTACATGAAGTGAATTACTCTGTTACTTTGCAAATATAACGTTTAAAATGTATGTAAATTATTTCGGGGGTGGGTGCTTATAAGCCACTGGATTCGGCTTACTCCTTTTGAACGGACGTTCTTCTCAAATGAATAAATAAACTAAAATGTACCTTTTCTGACAGTGTGTTCTTTGTAGGTTCAACTATTGTCTATTTATCTTTCAGAATGACACTGGGAATGACCAAAGGCAGGAGATGGCACAAGAAAAAACCAATCCAGCGTTGCACGGCGCCACCAGTGTTGAACAGGTGAATCAGATAATGTTTCAAAGAGGCTGCAGGAGTGGACATTCTTGTTGTAGCTCAAAGCACGCCTTGTGTGTAAGTCTTCAGTGTGGTTTGAGAGGACATTTTGTCTTGTGAGCACCACTCCTTTACACTCTTTCAAATAGAAGAGAAGTGTACAAACAAGTTAACACAATTAACTGTCTTGGTTTGACCTTAGAGCATAAGTATAACATGGTTTGATAGGACTTGTGGCCTGTGAGATCATGTACAACACCTGTGTATACTGCTATGGTTTATGAGGACAGGGATTTTTGGACAGTTCTCATGGAATATGCTGTACATGAAGTGAATTACTCTGTTACTTTGTAAATATAACGTTTAAAATGTGCCTTTTCTGGCAGTGTGTTCTTTTTAGTTTAAACTTTTGTCTGTTTATCTTTCAGAATGACACTGGGAATGACCAAAGGCAGGAGATGGCACAAGAAAAAACCAATCCAGGGTTGGACGGTACCACCAGTGTTGAACAGGTAACACTATGACTGTGAACCTGCACTGCCAATACCATTTTTATTATAGTCTGTCTATTTAATTTATTCCCCACTGTTTACACATCTGCCCCTAAAATTCTCATTGAAGCTCAAAGCACACCTTGTGTGTAAGTCTTCAGTGTGGTTTGAGAGGACATTTTGTCTTGTGAGCACCACTCCTTTACACTCTTTCAAATAGAAGAGAAGTGTACAAACAAGTTAACACAATTAACTGTGGTTTAGGAGGACAGACGTTTACAGGGCCTGTGCGTGTTAAACTGTTTTAATGTGACTTGAGTTACTATAGAAGTTTTTGTCATTTGGATTTTGCATATGTTGCGTTGGACAGGTAAATCTAATCAGGTAAGCCTTTTAGAAAATAATGCTGGATGCAAAGGGTGCTTCTCATCCCATGTGCTTTGTCTCCTCCAAGTCTCAAGTTTTATATTTACTGAGGCAAAAGGGCCAATGGGAATAGACCTTATCTTCCATCAACAGCACTCTCAACTGAGTGGGCGTGAATGAAGGCAGAAGAATGACAAAATTAAGACTTTGAGCCGGCAAGTGCACTGGGATGGGAAGATCTGGAGAAGTTGGTTTGACCTTAGAGCATAAGTATAACATGGTTTGATAGGACTTATGGCCTCTCTTTCAGTAGATAAGGTACAATAACAAACCATTACAAAATTTAATCAAAAACATTTTTGCCATTAGTGTGTAAAACATCGCCTGACTTTCACCACCATATCAACTTTAGATAAGTGCCTCAAATGCGTTGGACCAGTATCTTCCATGAAATGGCTTGGCTATAAATGCAAGGGTATGATTGAAATACGCATTTTAACAAAACATCTTCTTTTGATCAACAACTATGTGCTTTGATTTATTGTATTGTTTCTATTTTTTAGATTGCTCAGGAATCTGGCACAAGTCTTGCTTTGTTCGCATACATCAGGTATTAATTTTTACGTTTAACTAAATATAGAGCTTAGTAATTAGTCAGAAATTGACTGTTTTGTTTGTTGCTCATCTCTAGAAATCACCTTATATTTCTGGTGGGGATCACATTACACAAAGTGCTGAAGAGGATGATACAGAAGATGACCAATTTGTTGAGGATTATGTACCAGACTCTGAATCACCAGACGATGTGGGTGATGAAGATTTAGATGAGCTCCCCAATCCAAATATATGGCTGACACAAAACTCGGATACAAGTCTTGCTCCTGCTTCTAGTGCATCAGAAACCAGCCAGCCAGTTAGTTCTTCATACACCTCAGAGTTGCATTCAGAGAATGGTCCACAAAGAGGAGATTCACAGATGACAAGGTCCATAAATTACTGCTTTATCTGTGGTAAGGCACAAATGAAAATATCGCGACATCTTGCAACACACAAGACCAATGCAGAGATTATACATGTCTTTTCCCTTACTGATGTCAAGGAGCGCAACAAACTGCTTGAAAAAATTAGGAATAAAGGGAACTTTTTACATAATCAAGCAGTATTACAAAGTGGGAAAGGGCAATTGAAAGTAAAGCGACGATGCAAAAAAACAGCTTTAGATGGAAAGTTTATTCACTGCATGTATTGCCAAGGTATGTTTCTCCGCAAAGAACTATGGAGGCATACTCGCAGGTGCCCTCACAAACCAGAAAATGCAAACCAAGAACAGACGTCTGGAAGGAGAAGGATACTCAGCTTTGCAGCAGCTCAGGATTCTGCATTATGTGCGCAAATCTCGGGTGGGGTTTGGAAGCTTCTGAGTGTTATGAATGTTGATGAAGTTGGATCAGTTGTGCGAAATGACTTCTGTATTCTCCAGTTTGCCCAGTCACTTTACAACATTCATGGAAAAGATACAACAAAGTATGAATACATAAGACAAAAACTGAGAGAAGTGGGACGTCTGCTGCTGTGCTTGCGCACAGATTTCTCTGTGCCAACCCTAGAAGATGCTGTTAGGCCTGCAAATTTTGAGAAAGTGGTACAAGCGGTCAAAAAGGTAGCAGGTTTTAATGATGACAATTTTTCGTACAAAACACCGAGCCTTGCTCTTAAACTTGGCCACACACTAAATAAGATCTGTGACATCATCCACTGCAGGGGCTTGATGGCAGAAGATGAGAAGCTGGTTAAGTATACTGAAACATTTAAGAAGTTGCTCAGTACCAAGTGGAAAGAATATGTATCTCACAATGCCCTTAACACACTGAGTGATGCCAAGTTTAATAAACCTTTAACCTTACCATTCACTGAAGATGTTGTGAAACTTCACAAGTTTTTGGAAAAGGCAGCAGAAGAGGCCACAAGCAAACTTCAAGAAAAAAAGATGATGCTCAAAATTATGCTTGTCTTGCCATGGTATTGCTCACACAAATCATTGTGTTCAACCGTCGGCGAGCTGGAGAGGTTTCCAAAATGCCTCTGAAAAAATTTCTGGAGAGGGATAATCAAGAACTTCATGATGATGTAAGCCTTGGTTTATCGGACACAGAAAAGAAGCTCTGCAGATATCTAAGTCGCGTGGAAATTATGGGTAAAAGAGGGAGAAAAGTTGCAGTTCTTCTCCCCCGACATGTTGTCAATGGTCTTACACTACTCACAAATAAGAGGAAAGAATGTGGTGTGTCTCACTCAAACCCATTCTTATTTGCACGACCCAAAGCACCAACCCATTATAGAGGAAGTGACTGCCTGAGACGTTTCTCCACACAGTGCGACGCAAAGTACCCTGAGCATCTCCGGTCAACCAGTCTCAGGAAACATGTGGCCACGCTCTCTCAAGTCTTAAATCTCAAGAATAATGAGCTAGATCAGGTGGCAGACTTCCTTGGCCATGATATTCGCGTACACAGGGAATTCTACAGACTGCCTGTTCCAACAACACAGCTTGCAAAGATATCAAAAGTATTGCTTTTAATGGAGAAGGGATCCATTTCCTCACTAAAAGGAAAGACGCTTGATGAGATTGAACTTGAAGGTTTGTTAAATGTATGTCTTTTTTTATTCTATCGCTGTCTGCTTATCTATCACACTCATGTAAGGATGCACATTCTGTTAATTTACTAAGAGGAATAGGCGACCAATTTTTTCATACTGAGACCACTGTATTAGTTATTAGCATTTAGCCTCTCCTCCAGGTAAGGGTTTAAAGGAGTTTACTTGTCCCTCTAGTAAAATCCTAAATCAGTAAAAATGATGGATTATTGTCCAATGACACAATAGACATTTACATTTATTTGCCCAAGACTCTGTCAGATGGTGTCTTTATACAAAACTATTGTGTTTCTTGTAATTGGTTTAGCACATGACAATAAATAAATAAATAAATAAATAAGAACAATGAACATCTCTTATCTCTCCATCACTCTCTATGCTTAGTCAATAATATAAAACCTTTTCCTGATTGAATTTAATCCCCCTTTTGTTTTTAGATGAAATTCCTGTAAGTGCAGATGAGGCTGAAGAGGAGAGTCACAGTGACTCAGGGGACTCTGCTGAGAAACAATCTGATAAAGATGAGTCTCAGTCTACAAATTATGGTAAGTTAATTGTCTTGTAAATCACTGCACTGCATAACTGTGCTTTGTATAATAATCATTTACTCTATATTTGGTACTTACAGAAAACATAGTTGGAGAAAATGTGGTTATAGATGATGACACGATGGACATAACTGATGGAGATACCTTTGATTTTGAAGGCAAGTTCTTCTGTTTACTCTTGTACTGTCTTGCCCTCTCATTTCTTTTGAGTATTCGGCTCTGACTTATTCACATTGTTTTGTTTAAATTAATTCCTGATTTTCCTTTTCAGAGGCAGCAAAGAGGCCTGCAAAGCAACCTGGACCAAAACGCAGAGTAAAAAAAAGAGCATGGTCAAAGACTGAAGAAGCAGCTGTAATGCGGCATTTTAAAAAACACATCAAGAAAGGAAAACTGGCCACAAAAAATGAAGTAACTCAGTGTAAACAA
Source organism: Neogobius melanostomus (assembly GCA_007210695.1). Classification (NCBI taxonomy): domain Eukaryota; kingdom Metazoa; phylum Chordata; class Actinopteri; order Gobiiformes; family Gobiidae; genus Neogobius; species Neogobius melanostomus. The sequence goes on along the minus strand of VHKM01001123.1, from coordinate 106,987 downwards.
GCAGAAATTGCCTTAAGTCAGAGAACACTGCAGAATATAAGAGACTTTGTGAGAAATCGTGGACTAGCATGTAAAGACAACTAAATGTAAAAGATTGATAAGCATTGTCTGAAATGGAAGCTGGAAGTATTTTTTTAAGTTTTGGTTCAATTGGGATAGTGTTGTGGCCAACATCATGCAGTTTGCAGTTCTTTTTTTTATTTTTATTTTTTTTACTTGCTATTCAAGGCTCTGTGTATCAGGTGATCCCTGTAGGGTAGTAAATTCCTAGAACCCAGACATAGCCAAAGTACAACCCAAAGTTCACGTAGGGTTTTCAGAGATGGATTCCATACACCTTTGCTCTGACGGTGAGCTTTCCATCAAGACCAAAATATTTCGACGCCTAACACCCTGTTGCTAATTAGACAGTTATAACAAAAGGCTGCTGTTTTCGCTGTGTAGACCAGTCCATCGCACTCGGCTCTCATACATGGCTTAGTGGCTCACTGCACAGAGAATGGGTGTATGTTTTAAAGAAATAGTTCAGGATTTTTGACAGAGGGCCTAATTTCCAACTTATCCAGAGTGTTGGTGATGTCTGGAGATGTTTTTTTTTTTTTTTTTTGTGTGCAATTTTTATATTTTAAGAGCTTAATGACGCTCTGCTAATGCTAGCCTAGCGCATGTTTACCGTAAAACTAGACATGCATTAAAAAACAGTCTGACCCACTCCACAGTGCACCTGACGCAAATCCTTTATAAAGCCAAAGTACTGATATAAATGTCTGTAACTGCGCAGCTGCAGTGCAATCTGCTAGGTTAATTATTCTATGACACAACCAGGAGGCTGATGCTGCTCAAGTATAAGTTATTTTAAACGCAAAATATTAATTTCAAATATTGTATCGACACCAAGATTTACATCTGTAGTTTGGTGTTATAAGGGATTTGCCTCAGGCGCACTGTGGAGTGGAGAGCACTGTATATAATTTTTTTATGAAATAACATGTTCTGTTAAAACGTTCAAAGTTTATGTATGAAGAAGGCCTTTCAATGTGGTATGTCTATTTGGAGTAAAGACAACATTAAAACTTTTCCAGCTTCTAATTGTGGTTCAGTTATGTTTAAGCTACTATAATTAATAGCTTTTATTAACTGAAAGGCATTTTAAAGGTTGTGTCTGCTCAACATAACATTGTGTGTGTGTGTGTGTGTGTGTGTGTGTGCGTGTGTGCGTGCGTGCGTGCGTGTGTGCGTGCTTGGGCGCTTGGGTGGAGTCTCCTGGAAGCACCTGCAGTCAATCTCCAATTAGACTGATTCAAGAATCCTGCTCTCCTGCCAGACTGTTACCTTTACTCTAGATGAACTTAAAAGAGCTCTGACTGGGAGTGGTTTCTCTGCCCCGGGTCAGGATCAGCTGTGCTATGCTATGTTTAGACACCTCTCTAAACTGTGTTCTTGGGCTATTTAACAACATTTGGAGTGAAGGAAAGATGCCATTAAGCTGGAAAAGGTCGATTATTCTGCCGTTCAGTAGGGATGGGCAACATGATGCTTCATGAAACACCAAAGCATTTGAAGCGATTGTGCCGAAGCTTCGAAACAGTTCGAAACCGACTCCACAGTGACATCAAGAGGCAATGTTTCAGTACTACAAGATTCACAAAGGTTCAGCTGAGAGATGAAACACTACACCAGTGGGTGCTACGGGGCTCAAGCATACACCCGCATCTTTGGCCGTTTTTGTTTTGTTGTTTCTTTTGCTTCCTTTGTTGTCGTTGTTATTTTTCAGTAGGCTTATGTGTGAGTTAATGTTGTTGCCCTGTGCCCTTTGGCTATTTCAGTTATCCTTCATTCAGTGTAAGCTTTAAATCAACGTAAACATTAAAAAAAGAAAAGAAAAAAAAGACACCCACGTCTTTGGGCGAAGTTGCCTTGTCAACAATATGATTCAATAGATATAACCCGTAAATCACCAGTGTTCTTTGATTCTCTTGTCACATGTGAGCATGGTCGGCCCATTATTGACTTAATAATGGGGTTTGTCAGATCAAGACTCGTCTATTTTCTTTGGTTCGGTCGTTTGATTTCAAACATAAATCGGCACCTATGACCATCTTATTCAGTAATGTCGCCGATAAAATTTGATTAGACCTACTATGTCTCACATAAGGTCAGCCAATACTCCTACTACTAATAATAATGATCATAGTATTTTAAATTTCAAAAACTATTCAGTCAAGCTTTTATTTGCACATATTAAAACAGCCACAAGTACATATGTGTCATAATTTTGAATTCAGTGCTACTGATGAAATCTAAATGTGTTTGAAATAAATCCACTTTTCATCAGGCTATTATTTGGTGTGTGTGTCTGTATGTGTTATATTGTCATAAATAAAGACAGAAGGGGTTTATAGTTTCACATTTCAAGATTTTTATTCAGAAATATAATTTTCTCTGCTGTGGAAGGACTTAGTCTATTTCTTTTCTTACTAATAACTTCTCCTGCTTTAGAAAACACTCTCTCACAAGGTACACTTGTCGCTGGCATACACAAGTATTTTTTGAGAGAATGAACAAATGTGGGAAAATAACAGCTCTCTCCTTCCAATAAATTAAAGGGTCCTCAGTGCGAGAAAGGAAAATGTCCTTAAGGTACTTTTTGACTTCAACTGTTGCATCTACAGTTGTGCTTTGTGTGGTGCTGGTTTCACGGATTTTGCTATCAAAAAGGTCCCACAGGCCATTGTCTGATGATGATGATGATGAGATGGATGGGCCTGGTCTTGGTGGTTGAGGTTCTGGAAGTAAATAAAAATAAGAATTTACAAAAACGGATAGTAGCAATTAAAATTGTGATGTAATAAAATGATCACCGGATGTTGGTGTGTTAATGAAGCACACTCCATTGTGAGATTTTTTTCTGCTTCATGAGCTTTTGAGGGATTACCAAACGCCAAATGTTTGAACCTTGGATCCAGCAGAGTTGCTAGTTGCAAGATCCGAAAGGATTCATAATTGCCACATCTGACATGAAGTTCCTCCTTCAAGCAAGTTCCTGTCAATGAAAAAAACAAAAATCATAATCATAATGAACATAATCATAATAACAATAATCCAACAAACATACCCAACTGTTGAGTTGATGGCTGTGAGTGCCGCAACTTCTCAGACACATTGTGCTGTAACATTCTGTACAGCGGGATAAGTTTTGACGCTGACACTCTCTTCTCCTCTGACAGCTCTGTTATGTAGATTAGATTAGATTCAACACAATTGCACATGGGAAGATTATGTGTGTAATTGAATACTGTACCAGTTGTTGCCGCTTTGAATGGTCGCAACAAACCCAAAGCCTCCTGGATTATTTCATAGTCAGAGCTGCTCAGAGGAGTGACAGGACTGTCTAAATTTGAAAGTGCAGCACCCACAGGTTCACGTTGTTCATACAGTCTATGCATGCAGTTTATGTCAATCAATCAATCAAGTTTTATTTCTAAAGCGCGTTACAACAACCAAAGTTGACCAAAGCGCTGCACACAATAAAAAATGCAATTTAAAAAGGAGTACAATTTCATTAAAAACAGACCATTATCGGGGGTGGCTTCCGGGTTACGCCAAGGATGGCTGCTTAACTTTAGTGCTCTCCGACGGTTTTGCTAAAACCTCCCTGAAAAACCAGTGAACTACAAATAATTTATAGTTTTAACAAAATGGTGACCAGGGGAGGTAAAGTATGGAAAAAAGTCACGGACACGGAGCTAAATGAAGAAGAAATACAGTATAACCGGAGCTGCTCTCCCGTCCACGAGGAAATGGAGGACGACGACACCGAGAAAGCTAGCTTAGCTAGCATACTCAAGGAACTGAAAGATTTCAGACGGGACAACAAGAAGCAACTCTCTGACATCCAACAAAATCTACACACAACAAACGAGCGATTGGATGAAGCTGAATGCCGCATTGACGAAGTGGAAACGTCTATGCAGGTGACATCTACAATACTGGAGCGACTGGTACAACGGCAGAATGACACGGAGGCTAAGCTCACTGACCAAGAGGCACGGGCACGCAGAGATAACATTAGAATCTACAATATTCCCGAGCAAGCCGAAGGCAACGATATGGCCTCTTTTTTGGAAAAAATGCTTCGAGACTCTTTGGATTTTACACGTGGGGATGTGAAGATTGAACGAGCCCACAGAGCACTAGGACCAAAGTCTGATGATCCTCTGAAGCCTCGCTCCATCATTGCCAAGTTTGCTAGCTTCAGAGTAAAAGAGGAGGTAATTAGGAAAGCCTGGCAGAAGAAGCAAGTTTTCTACAATGGCAAACGATTCTACGTGGATCACGATTACCCACCGGCTATCCTGAAGAAACGTGCCGAGTACAATCAAGTAAAGAAGGTGCTTAAAGAGAGGAAAATCAAGTTCCAAACTCCATATCCTGCGAAAATGCGAGTGTTCTTTGAAGACGGGACCCTTCTCTACCAAAATGCTGCGGAGGCGACATCGGACATGTCGAGACGCGGACTCCCGGTCGTCGTCATCCCATCCCCCGTTGACCCGTTTCAACGCGAACTACAGCGGCTTTCATCATGGCAGAGGACCGGGGATCAAGGCGCAGCGGCAGGGAGGAATGTTTCTTCACAAGCAAATGAGGATACACGGCAGCGTATTGTGGAAAAGTTGCAAGAATTTAGACGGCAGACTCCCACAGATGAGTAACTAACCCCTCTACTCATTTAAATGCTTTATATTTTGAGGAAAAAGCTAAATATTTGGTGTTATATGTGTCCCCCTTTTGTTCCCAATTTTACATCATAATATAATATGTCGGACTTGGACACTATTTTTTTATGGTTGCCTACGCAGCTGAGCCATCTCAGTGGGCCCTACTCTTAGCAAGCAGGTTTTCCCCTGAATGGAGCTCTAACATCGTGAGCCCAACAAAGGTTCAATCGTTTAGAACCTCTGCTCTGGAAGCACACCCTCCACATGGAGTTGTATCTGTTCAAATGCTTGCATTTAAGACTTTATTAAGTTTTTGTTTTGTTCTTGTTCTATTGTTTATAGTTAAAGGGATGCAACAGGTTTATGAGTACTGTACTGAGAGACTATTCTTTACAAAGACACCATGACCAATGGTATCAAGATTGCTTCATATAATGTAAATGGGGTTCTTAATCCAACAAAACGAAATAAGATACTATCGAAATTGAAAAAGGATAATGTTGAAATTGCTATGCTTCAAGAAACACACCTTAATTGTATTGAACATGAGAAATTGAAAAGATTGGGTTTTTCTAAAGTTTTTTACAGTTCCTATGGAAAAGGTCACCGAAGAGGAGTTGCCACCCTAATATCTCGAAAGATCCCATTTGAACTTATATCTGAAAGTAAGGATAAGGAGGGCAGGTATTCATTAATATCAGGGAAAATTGATGGTGTCATTATAACTCTACTTAATGTATATGCCCCCCAGGTAGTGACTTTAATTTTTATAGAAAACTTTTGGAGCTAATGGCACAAGCAGCTGGTGTTGTTGCCTGTGGAGGAGACTGGAACATAAGACTTAACCCAAGGCTTGACTCGTCAAGACCCGTCACTCTAAATCCTTTGCAAAAGAAAATAAAATATTAATGTCTGACTACGGTATTATAGATACCTGGAGGAATCTCTATCCAACAAGCCGTGATTATACTCATTATTCTCATGCACATACAGTGTACTCAAGGATTGATTATTTTTTATTTTCAAAAGGGATCGCCACCGAATACACAATGCTAATATAGGAAATATTGATTTGTCAGATCATGCTCCCATCTTCTTAACTTTAGAAATTAATAACGAACGGAAGAATACACAATGGAAATTGAACACAAATGTATTAAATGATACACAATTTACTAAACTAGTTAAAGTGGACATTACACATTTTTTGATGGAAAACCTTAATGGAGAAGTAAGTCCAGAAATTGTGTGGGATACAATGAAAGCATTTATGAGAGGGAAAATTATATCTTTTTGTTCGCACAAGAAAAAGAAGAGGGAACTGAAACTGCAAGAATTAAACAAAGAATTAAGAGAACTTGAGACTAAACACAAAGGAGATTTGAATCCAGATCTTGCTACCAAGTTAAAAATATTAAGAAATAGAATAAATGCTATGTACCAACAGGAAATACGAAAGAAGATGATTTATACAAAACAAAAGTATTATGAGTCGGGCTCCAAGTTTGCCAAATTACTAGCAAGTAAATTACAAAAACAACAAGCAGATAATACTATATATAAAATTAAAGATCCAGTTTCTAAAAAATGTGTATATAAACAGGCGGAAATCCAAAGAGTATTTCAAAATTACTATAAGCAGCTATACACACAGCCAAATTTACAAAATGAATATCAAATAAATATTTTTTTGAAGTCATTTAATTTACCCACTTTGTCTGAAAACCAAAATAAAACACTCATGGCAGAAATAACAGAGAGAGAGATGTCCTTGGCTATATCAAATTTAAAGGTAAACAAATCGCCCGGACCGGACGGGTTTTCTGCTGAATGGTATAAAAATTTAAAACTGAGTTATCACCATTTCTATTAAAGATATTAAATTTGGCTCTAAAAGATGGAAAATGCCACCATCATGGAAAGAAGCCACAATCTCGGTAATTCCAAAAGGAGGAAAAGACCCACTCAACTGTACTGTAGCTCATTTAGACCAATTTCTGTTCTTAATATTGATTATAAGCTATTCACGTCAATTTTAGCCAAGAGATTAGAGACGACTTTACCAAAACTTATCAACACAGATCAAACAGGCTTCATCCCACAGAGACAAACGCATGATAATATAAGGCGCACTTTGCACATAATAAATCATATTAAAAAACAGAAGACTCAGGCAGCTCTGGTCAGTCTTGATGCAGAGAAAGCCTTTGACTCTGTGAGCTGGAGCTTTTTATATAAAGTACTAGAGAGATTTGGCTTTCATAGTAATTTTATAAAAAACAATTGGGGCTTTATACACAAAACCAAGTGCTCGGGTAAAAATAAACGGACACTTAACAAGTACAATCGAACTGGAACGTGGAACTAGGCAGGGTTGCGGGCTCTCACCTCTTTTGTTTGCTCTTTACATTGAGCCTCTTGCTCAAATGATAAGACAAACGGGGATATTGAGGGAATAGACATTTCCGGAGACCTACATAAGGTTGCACTATACGCCGACGATGTCCTTGTGTATTTAAGGGAGCCAACCAAATCCTTGCCGACATTGTTTAATTGCCTCAAGACCTTTGGTAATTATGCTGGATACAAATTGAATGTCAGTAAAACACAGATAATTACCTTAAATTATGACCCTCCAATGGATGTGCGCAAAGAATTTAATCTAAAATGGGACTTAACCACTTTAAAATACTTAGGAGTTGTAATTTCCACAGAAATGACAACTATAGCCAAATATAATTACGATGACCTGGTTGCAAAAATCAAGCACGATATTCAGAGATGGACTGCCATTCCCTTCATGAGTTTAACGCAAATAATTGAGTCCGTTAAAATGAACATCCTGCCAAGATTCCTTTTCTGTTTCAGGCTCTCCCTGCTGAAGTCACTAAAAAGCAATTTTTGGAATGGGAAAAAATTATTTCTAGATTCATATGGCTGGGGAAAAAGCCACGAGTGAGATTTAAAACATTACAACTTTCCAAAGAAAATGGGGGAATGGCAGTACCTAATCTAAAGGACTATTTTTATGCAGCACAAATCAAACCTTTAATAAACCTGTGCAACCCCAATTACCAAGCTCGATGGAAGGACATAGAGGAGGCTATTATGCAGGAACCCCCTTTACGGGCAATATTGGGAAACACAAATTTGGATTTTTTTTTAACAAGATTGAAAATCCGTGGCTGGTGTCATCATTAAAATCCTGGTCATATGTTAAAGATGAATATAAATTACATGACAAATTGAAGATTATCAGATGGAGTGCATATGACCCTGATTTTAAGCCCAATCAAATAGACACTAGATTTTGCAGCTGGATACCTACAGGTATAACAACATATTATTCTTTAACAGATAAGGGAGTAATTAAGGATTTTCAAGCTCTTATGAACAGTCATAATCTAGAAAAACAAGATTTCTATAGGTACTTGCAATTACGCCACTATATTAATAAGGAAATAAGTTTCCCTCTAGATGTACAGGAACCAGTGGTCAAGGAAATACTAAATTCATACAGTGCAAAATCCAAAAAAGGTCTAATATCGAGATTATATAAAGGGTTTATGAGTAAAAAATCATTTTCAACGCAATATGTCAAAATTAAATGGGAAAAAGAAGGTAGCATCACAATGACTGATGAAGAATGGCAGGGTTGGTGTTCATCTGTATGGAAAAGTACAAACTCACATTTATGGAGGGAATTCAACTGGAAATGTTTGATTAGATTTTTTATTACCCCAAAGCAAAAGATGCATTATAACGGGGAGGAGCCTAAGTGTTGGAGACAGTGTGGAAGCCAAGATGCCAATCATTGGCACATATTTTGGGACTGCCCAATAATTGGACGATATTGGAAGGACATACACAAAAATATGGAATCTATATTTAAGGTTACATTACCTTTTGAATTTGCGGCTCTAATCATGGGTAAGACTGAAATGCAATCAGACAATATATATTTGTATAGAATTTTAATATCCGCTGGCAAAAAGGCTGTGACCAGACACTGGCTTCTCCCGGACCCACCGACTCTTGAAAAATGGTTAGATATCGTGAACGAAATGTATCAGATGGAAAGACTGACTTTCTCACTTAGACTACAGATGAACAAATTTTCAAAGCTGTGGTCAAAATGGATATATTATGTGCATGCTAACCAAATGCAATATGTCGAAAACCTGAATATGTAGGTTAGCTCAGGAGAGAAAAATATGTTTTTGGTATTGTAAAAATATGTGGATTGAGTTTCTCGGTCATCTTTTTTCATGTAACAACGCATCCCTTTTCAGTTCTTTTTGTTTTGTTTATTTGTATTTGGAAAAAAAAAAAAAAAACGAAATGTTGGGTATGGAAAATATTGTCATTGGGCACATACTGGTTGTGTGACCATGAGGTAATTTCAATGTATCACAACGTTGTATCTCAATGTTTCAAAATAAAGATTTGAAAAAAAAAAACAGACCATTATCACATTCACAACAGTTGCCACAGAACTATGTGTCAAATGGCTTTTTAAACAGATGAATCTTTAGTTTTGTTTTGAACAGGGGCAGGTCTGAAACGGCACGCAACTCAAGCGGCAACGAGTTCCAGAGTTTCGGACCTGCCACAGCAAAAGCCCGATCACCCCACTTTTTGTAATGTGACCTGGGCACCTCCAGCAGGTGGTGTTGGGCAGAACGTAGAGCTCTGCTGGGCTGGTGAGGGGTCAGAGTCTCACATAAATACACAGGTGCAAGGCCATGGATGGAACTGAAAACAAAAAGCAAAAGTTTGTACTGGATTCTGAAAGGGACCGGGAGCCAATGCAGGGAGTAAAGGACAGGTGTGATATGGTCATGTTTACGAGAGTTGGTGAGGAGCCGGGCAGCAGCATTTTGCACAAGCTGTAATCTGTGAATGAGGGTTTGACTGAGTCCAATATACAGTGCATTGCAGTAATCCAATCGTGAGCTGATGAATGCGTGAATAGTTTTTCCAGGTCGGAGCGGCTGAGGAAAGGCTTCACTTTAGCCAGAAGGCGAAGCTGGAAAAAACTTGCCTTTACTACAGAGTTAATTTGCTTGTGAAAGTACAGGTTTGCATCCAGATTAACACCTAGGTTTTTGATGACAGTGTGGGACGAGAGACTGAAGACCAGGAACAGTTGAGCTGAGTGGATTTTGATTTTTGATTGATTGATTGATTTATTTCGAGCCACATAATACAGGCACAAAGCCAGAAAAAAACACAACAAAAGAAAAAAAAGAAAAAATAAATAAATAAATAATTAATTACATTCAAGCTCGAAAAGGAGTGGGAAGAAGACAGGCTTATTGACTCCCACCCTGTTCATAAACTTAAATAATAATGTGGTTGCAACAATAGCATTGCTTAGTACTTATTATCCTACAGAACAATTAACAATTAAGTTGGTTACATATTTACAGACGCAACAATGTATTATATTAAGTCACATTCATAGTATGTTACACTTTATAACAAGTGTATAATTGTGTTCCCTATACCTATTTTATTGCCACGTTGGTATTACTGTTATTCACCATCATCACTACAGCCCATATAAGATCAAAGTGATTGAATGATACATAATATACTCCACATTTATTCATGAAAGGTACAATAGTCGCAGACTGATTGATGCTCATGATAACAAGAGTAGTCTTATTAATGTGTGTTAAAAAGGATTCGGGGCTTTTCTTTTTTCTTTCCTGTGTCTGGACCTGCTGCCAGAGGGGAGCAGCCCCCGAGCAACAGGACCATCATTCGTGAGGTGTCCTATGCTGTGCATTAAAAGAGACAAGATTTAGGAGTCTGCTGCCAGAAGAGGCTTTCCTCGAGCTGCCGGCCCCCACATGTCTGCCCTGTACTACGAGTTATGTTGAATGCAGAGTACATGGATATGTGCATGTTTTACTTGTAAGAATTTAATTCCTTTATATTACCATCAGCATCAATAGCAATACCGCTGTCTGAATCGATTAAGTTTGATTCTAAGAATAATATATAGATTGTTAGGTATTTATCCTGGGCTGTTAAAATAATGCTGATAACACAACAGCAATAGTAATAACAATGGCAATAACAATTACAATTACCCCACCTAATCAATTCTTATACTAATATGACACAATACATTTTAAATAGCTATGATTAATAAGAATAAAGAAGACAAAAATAAAAATAAAGAATGAAAACAACAGCAAAACAAAATACAGTCAAGACATACAGTATAGTTAATGTAAGATATTACTAATACAATATAGTCACCTAGTTATTTCTTATTTACTAAATTAAAAATTATAACCTCTTACAATAATAACAATAATAATAATTAAAGCCGCTCGCGGCGATAAAGGCCCTCGCCCTTGCGACCGCCCCCGCTTGCTCTCGCCCAAACCTGCTCTCGCCTCGGCCTTAGACCCAACCCGGTCTCACTCTTGCGCCCGCTAACTCTTGAGGAACGAGAGGAAGCAGGTTTATCATGAGCAAGGAGCCTACAGCAGAGAGAAGGGCAATGGCGTGCTGGGTAATTGGGAGAGTGGAGACGTTTCCCGGTGGGCCCAGCTCAGTTGCGGTGCCTTTGGGCTGAAATAATTAAATAATGAATTAATAACAGATGCACAGTTGCGCCATTCCTGGTGGAAAGGCTTTAACTGGGCTGCAGCAGGAGCCTGGGATGCTGTTCCAGATATACAGTAAGTAACACAAGCGTAACTGTCAGGTAAATCTATAAAAAATAATTATTTATTTTCCCCCAGTGACGCTGCAATGACCCAAACAACCACCAGGTGGCACTTGTGAGCAGGGTTAGGAACGTTGGCATTTAGCACCATAGGCGTAAGCAAACGATTCAGAAGTGAATTAAATCCCGAAGCAAGCTGAAAACCTTCTGCTTTTAATATAGCCTACCCTGCTCCAAACATAGTTTATTGTAAAAACGTGAAACTATCACGCAGTGGTGTGCTGGGACCTCATTTTGGCCCGCAAATTTAGAAAAGACCGGCCAACTCTTCGGTGGGATTATAGCTCAATGATAAGGCGCTAGTCTCTGGTGCAGGAGGACCCAGGTTCAAGTATGGCTTTGACACTTTTGATCCAACTCCACAATCAGCACCAAGTGATGAATATAAAAATATTTATTTGTCCACTTTTTTATCTTTGCAGGGTTAGGAACATTGGCATTTAGCACCATAGGCCTAATCAAACGATTTAAAAGTGAATAAAATCCCGAAGCAACTGAAAATCTTCTGCTTTTAACCTCTTAACTCCCACCTGAACCGAGCACAGTTTCTCCAGTGTTAAAAGCTTCTACTAAAAGGTACAAGCATTTTTGCAAACTGTCCTGTTTAGCTCTGTTGATAGAGTCACTGACTGTGATGCGGCGGGTTCCTAGTTCAAATCCTGGTTAGGTCAACATTATTTGTAAGTTTTTATTTTTTACCGTAATGCTAACTTTAATCATTAAATGATTACATGTTGTTGACATTTACATTTTTCTACAAAAATACTTAGTAATTAGGCCAACACATTTAAAATAGTTGCTAGACTCATTTACAAGCTAACAACATATTACATCATCAATAAAGTATTTCTGCTTTTCCAAAGTTCCAAATGTATTAAAAGTTCAGAGATGCAAAATAATTTAATGATTAAAGTTAGCATTACGGTAAACAAAATAATAAATACTTTAAAATAATGTTGACCTAACCGGGATTTGAACTAGGAACCCACCGCACCACAGTCAGTGACTCTACCAACAGAGCTAAACAAGGACAAGTTTGCAGGACATTTTACTTATATGAGAGCATATATCAGAGGTGAGTGTGCACAGAGTCCAAACAAGTGTCTGATGTTCAGAATGAGCTGGTCACTGGGACAAAGCAAAACACTCAGCTGTGTGTTGCTATTGAATGCTTTTTCAAAGTAAGAGAATACCAGAGACAGCAAGTTGCATTTTTCCTGCAGTTTGGTTTACTTTATATTGGAGTCAATAGGATGTGCCTCACCAGCAACAAACCTCACCGCACGTCACTGGTGTTCAGAGTATGTTCACAGGTTGGGGTGAGGGTAGGGCAGTGCTGGGAGAATTTACATACCTATAGGAATAGCCTATATCATGCAGCCTTTGTGCTGTGGCCGGATTTTAGTCTCTGGTTGTCCGTGTGGTGTCACCAAAGAAGACAAGAATGATATGTTAGATATCTGTAATGTTAATCTTAGATAGGAAGAATGTAGTTTTAGATGTCTCGAAATTCATTTGACAAGGAAAAAAGATAACAAGCTGATAACGTTACCTAATTGCACACCAGGGCACTGAGGCAAAATTCCTCAGACTGGATTCGAACCCCAGTCTCCCACATGCCAACCTGTAACTCTAACCATCAGGCCAGCGTACCCTCACTGGCCAAACGAAGTTTGCAGGCAGTCTTATACTTCATTGGCCTGAGCGTTTAATTCGCCGGCAGAGCAGTTCAGCCACGATTAATTGAATCATTTTATAATTAGAGTAAAATCGCCTGGGAGACAAATATTGAGAGGCTGCTTCAGCCATGCAGCAACCTCGATGGGTAAAACAATATTTTGATCAGGCCATTTAGTAGGAGGAACGCACAGGGAGACGGACAGGAAACAGCCAAACTGAACTTCCTGTGATTGTACAGTCCAAAATGCTGAAATTGGAGCAAAAACGTTCAAATTAAAGCTTCTTTCTGTGACAGAGAAGTAGTAAAACTACGTATGAGTCTAAAAGTGTGGCTTTGTTAATAAAGGGGAATTTGGGGAAAATGGACGATTTTCAGGAGAAACTCTGACAGAGGCCAACATGCTGGCAGAAGAAGAACTGTGGCTATTTTGACGGTGGAAGGGTGGGTCACATGCCACTTAGAAGCCACTTTCAAGCCATCTTGAGCCACAAGGTGGCGCTGTGTGCTCAGGCATAGCCAGCAGATGGTGCTGTTGTGCCATTTGCTTAGGCATAATAAGTGGAGTGGTTAACTTGACCCCGACATATTATACATTGTCGAAAAGCTCTGACTAAAGCGCATGTGACTGTCAGGCTCATTGGTCACTGCCGAGTATGCAGTGACCAACATGTGTAAATGAGTTAGAAGTGATCAACAGAGTGATGCTTCTTTGATATGTTGATCCCCATGACAGGGAAGGCCTGTATGATTATTTTCACAACTCCATACCATCCCGATTTTTTTATTGGAATTTTTCAAGAAAAACCTTTGAGGGGGCGCCAGTGGGTCATTTTTGGCGATAGTGGCTACGTTTGCACATGGTTAGGTGCAGCTCGGGAATGTGCACGCGCGCCGGATTGGGTCCGTTCCAATCCGACAAAGTCTGTGAAAGATATGAGACTTTGAATTTTGTTGAAAATGGCCTCTGAGTTGCGGGCTTGTCATGACCACGCCCAATAATATTTCCAAAATGTAAACGATGATTTTGAAAGCCACATGGGTCTGGGACATTTTGGGCAAAAATTGAGGCTCTTGATTGAAAACTCGGCGATCAGGGTCAGAAGTTCAAGAGGTACGATTTTGAAGGTTCGAGGTTCGGGCCAAGATGACCGACTTCCTGTGGCATTTAGGGCGGGGCCATAATATATTTTTTACATGTCCTGACATGGTCTATGTCCCTGGCCAGTGTCACCTTTGTACGATGACATTTTTTGCGACCGGGGTCTCATTGACTCAATGTAAACTGCCTGTTTGAGGGGGCGCCACTGAGCCAGCTTTTATTATTTTCTCTCGCGGACGCCACCCAAAATTCGAGCTCCCGGAGCACTAATTTCTGATCCCTGTTACTTGCATATCGGTTCACGTTTGCTATGTGAATTCTTGCGTTTTCTGTTTCCGTTATTGATTTTAATTAGTCCCTCGCGGGACACTGCGTGTCACTAGCTCGGGCCTAATAATAATAATAATACCAGTAATGGTATTATTTTTATGTAACACCCATTAGCAATCAAGTACTCATTTCCTCCTTCTGGTACTTAGACCATACCATTATTTATATCTTGATTTGAAATTATGAATATTTGGACATTGTTTAAATTCTGCCCCCAATTTGTTCCAGAGTTTAACTCCACATACAGACACACACATACTTTTCCTAGTGGAAGACACTGCTTGAGTCTTAAAGTTATCACACCCCCTCAGGTTATATCTCCCTTCTGTGCGTGTAAAAAGCATTTGTATCCTTGCAGGTAGCACATTTTTGTTAGCTTTAAACAGAAGTTGGGCAGTAGAGAAATCAACTAAATCATGCATTTTTAACAGTTTAGACTGCAGAAATAATATATTAGTGTGATCATAATATCCTACTTTGTGTATAATTCTTACAGCCCGTTTTTGGAGTATAACAAGGGGGTGTAATGAACTTTTATAGTTATTGCCCCAAACTTCTACACAGTAATTTAGATATGGCAAAACTAATGAACTATATAACAAAAATAATGCATTGTAATTTAAGAAAAACTTTGCTTTATTAATGATTGAGATACTTTTGGAGACTTTACCTTGTATGTGTCTTATGTGTGGTTTCCAGCTTAATTTACTGTCAATGGTGACTCCTAAGAATTTAATTTCTGATACTGTATCTAGGACTACACCGTCTATATTTACTGAGTCTGTTTTTCCATTATAATTACCGAAAAAGATTACTTTAGTTTTATTTAAGTTGAGGGACAATTTATTAATGTCCATCCATGTTTTAATTTCCTTAGTTCACAATTTATGTTAGTTACTAAATTACTATAATTGTCGTTAGAATCGAAAATGTTTGTGTCATCTGCGAAAATGACTAATTTTAATAATTTAGACACATTAAAAATGTCATTAATATATAAATTGAACAACTTTGGTCCCAAGACAGATCCTTGTGGGACCCCACAACCAATGTCCAGATATCCGGATGTAAACTCCCCCATCTTCACATACTGTTGTCTCCCAGTTAAATAGCTTTGAATCCAGTTCAAAGCCACTCCCCTTATGCCATATCTGTCTAATTTTTTAATAATATAGAATGATTAAGTGTATCAAATGCTTTTTTCAAGTCAATGAATATTCCAGCTGCATGTTTCTTTCCCTCTAAGCTATTAGTAATCTCTTCTATTGCATCGATGATGGCCATTGAAGTTGACCTTGCTGCTCGAAACCCATACTGACCTTCATTAATTAGTTTATGCTTATCTATGAAATTATCCATTCTACTGTTATAAAGTTTCTCTAAGATTTTGGAAAACTGGGGGAGCAGAGAGACAGGTCTGTAGTTAGTGAAGATGTGTTTGTTCCCATTTTTATATATAGGTATAACTTTTGCAATTTTCATTTTATTTGGAAATGTTCCTGTTTGAAACGATAGGTTGCATATGTAGGTTAATGGTTTCACGATACTATATATAATTTGTTTTACTAGTGTCATATCTATATCAAAACAGTCTGTAGACGATTTGTTCTTACACCCGTTAACGACATCTATTATTTCTGTTTCAGTTACTCCAGACAAGAACATCGTTTTTGAATTAATGTCTATCAATGACTCCATTTCGTTGCTACTACACTCCGGAATCTCTGCTACCAGATCCGGTCCAACATTTACAAAAAAACTATTAAAACTTTCCACAATATCATTCATATTATTATTGTCATTGTTCCCATCAGTGAAATAGTTTGGATATGAATTATTTTTTGCATTACCTTTGATTATAGTGTTTAGTATTCCCCATACCCCTTTCATGTTGTTCTTGTTTTATATAATAGATTGGTATAATATAGTTTCTTACTATTCCTTAATATATTGGTCAGTTTATTTTTATATGTTTTATATCTGCTTTCAGATTCATCTGTTCTTAATCTAATGAATTGTCTATATAGAGAGTTTTTCTTCTTACAACCATTTTGTAAACCCTTGGTTAACCACGGACATTTTGTCGTTTTACTGTTTTTACTGAATTGCCGAATTGGACAGTGTTTGTTGTATGCTATACTAAAAATGTCCATGAAAGTATCATAAGCACTATCTACATCATTCTTGTTATATACCTCATTCCAATCTTGTTTTATGAATTCACTATAAAGTGAGTATATTGAGTCTTCAGTTCTTACGCGTTTATAAGAATATTTTTGAGGTGATTTCTGTTCTAACTCATTATCATCATACACCGTGAATACGGGCAGATGATCCGTTATATCACAAACCATTAAACCGCTGACATTTGTGAACTGCATATTATTAGTGAAGATGTTGTCAATGAGCGTAGCACTGTGCGTTGTTATTCTGCTAGGTCTTGTGATAGTCGGGTATAAACTCATACTGTACATGCGATTAATATACTCATCAGTTGTCTTATGTTTGTTTGGATTTAACAAAACGATGTTATAATCCCCACAGATAAATAATACCTTGTTACTTATTTCTGAGAATGTTTTTTCTGCCCAATTTGTAAATATTTCCACACATGAACCCGTGACCTGTATAGACAACTAACTATTATGTTTTTCTTTTTTTCATTAATAATTTCTATTGATAAGCATTCAAGTAAATTGTTTATTGATGCTGTCATATTTTCTAATATTTTGAATTTAAATTTCTTGAGGACGTATATAGCAACTCCTCCTCCCCCTTTACTGGTTCTGTTTACATAGTTTAACGTATAATTGTTTAACTCAAACATAATGCCTTTATCTTCATTAAACCATGTTTCTGATATTGCAATGATGCTAAATGGTTGCTCAAACTGTTGTAAGTATTCTTTGATTGCATCGAAATTCGCGTACATGCTTCTACTATTGAAATGGATAATTGAGAATTTCCCTTCTGATTTAACAGAGTTGTTAAATTCATTCTCAGTGTAGTATTTGCAATTAATTGCATTAGCTGTTAAAAAGAGGTTATCTGGGTCTATCTGATCCTCCAAGTCTAGTACATTATGCTCGGTGTATTCTGAAGTTTTCAGCTCTAAGAGCTCATAATCCAAGATCCTTTGCTGTAATCCTAGATCACTGCTATCAGCAGTATATGTAGTATGATTGGACGTCATTGTATAAGTATATTCAGATACTGTATGTATGTATATTCATACATATATACATACACATACACATACATACAGTATACATATACTGTATATATATATATACATATACACACACATTTTTTTTTCCTTATTATCTCATTGACCCACTACTGGATTCATTCATACCTATTCAGTTCTTCTATGTCTCTTATAACCAATACTTTAGCTTTTTCAGGTGGTCCATTAAGTTTAATGTATATTTTACAATTCATAACCCAGGTGTTCTGTATTTTGTTTTGTTTCCTCAAAAATCTGGCTTTTTTAGCAATGTCCGCGTTTTTTTTAGTCAGGTGATCATTCAGAAATTTTTTTGTACCTCTCAGTTTTTTTCCTTGCTTCATCAATGCGATCTTGTGTTTTCGATTGGCAAATCTCAGGATCACAGCTGGCTAAATGTTAAGCGTTTTGAGCGCCAAAAAGAATGAGTTCAGATTTGCCCTCATTTAAACACAGAAAGTTCTGTGAGAGCCAGAGCTTAATGTCATCCAGACACCTGTGGATGGACTGAGGTGTGTCTGGGGAGTTTGGCGAAACCGGGAGGTAGATTTGTAGATCGTCTGCATACATGTGAAAGGAAACGTTATGGCGAGAGATGATTGAACCCAGGGGCAACATGTAAAGTGAAAACAAAACCGGACCTAAAATGGAACCCTGTGGTACTCCAGAGGACAGAGAGGCTGTAGAGGAGGAAAAGTCATTGATGACCACGGAAAAAGACCTGTTTGTTAGGTAGGACATGAACCACTGCAGCACGGGTCCCTGAAGGCCCACCTGCTGGGCCAGGCGGGTAAGGAGGATGGAGTGGTCCACTGTATCAAATGCTGCAGTGAGGTCTAGCATCACCAACAACACTGGAACAACACTATGTGTTAGTGTATGTATAGCCTGACTAAGTTGTAAAGTCTGTCACCTGAATACAAACCTAAATCTAAATATCTATGCTCAAAATTAAGTACGTCACTGTCAAGAATCACTATCAGAAAATCGCTGCTATCTCTCTCCTCTCACAAAACCCACAAGGGACAAAGTTTAACGTTTTTTAAACTTTATAGGTTGAGACAGGTGCGCTGTTCTGTGGTTCGTTGAAACTCCTGTCAATCAAATGCGTGTTCGGCACGCGTGCCCCCTAGTGAAACACTTGCAAAACAGCGGCGTTTCATTAATCGTTTCTCAGATCCAGTCACGTGACATGCGCGGTTTGAACCTTGTTTTGAAGCAGTGTTTCGACACACATGCGCCATGAGACTTCGACACAGTGTCGAATCCCGTGGTTCAAGACGGCCATCCCTACCATTCAGTAAACCAGGCAAGGACTTGGCAGATGCAGGTAATTACCGGCCTATAGCCCTGACATCACATTTAGCTAAATGGATGGAAAAGATGATTGTAAATAGATTGTCGTACTATTTGGAGCACAAAGGTAGTTTTAGTTCCTGCCAATGTGGTTTTAGGAGAGGTTGGGCTACAACGGACACTCTCGTCAAAGTTGAAGCTGAAAAAGCTGTTCAATATAAAGAAGGGATGGTAATTGTCTATTTTGATGTCGAAAAGGCATATGACTCTATGTGGAGAGAAGGCTTGCTCATCAAGCTGGAGAATATAGGTGTTATAAATGACATATTTGAGAATGTTGGAAACGGGATTGGATCACTGCTGTATGCAGATGACGGCGCCATATGGAAGAGGGCCCGAAATGTCAGATATGCTGCTAGGGTAATCCAGGAGGCTATTAGACATTTTGAAGCCCCAATCATACGACCATTCTTCAACTTTGCTGTCAGTAAGACTTGTTTATGATTATCACAAAAAAGCGGAATTTGGGTGATATTGAGCTGGAAATGTATGGACAAAAGATCGAAAGAGTTAAAGAGTTCAAGTACTTGGGCCTATGGTTTGATGAAAAGTGCCTCTGGAGAACTCATGTGGATAAGGTTGAGACGAAATGTAAGAAGGTGCTGAACCTCATGAGGGCGGTCTTAAGCTATGACTGGGGAGCGGATAAACAGTCACTGCTGGGTATATACAGAGCACTGATTAGGGCAAGTATTGACTATGGGTGCATCGTATATGGAGCAGCGGCGGGTGGTGTGCTGGCAAAAATAGACAGGATCCAATATAGAGCTCTTCAGATCAGCACTGGTGCAATGAGGACAACACCTATAAATGCGTTGCTGGTGGAAGCAGGTGAGATGCCATTGAGTTTGAGAAGAATCAAATTATCACTTGTCTTTTGGGTAAAGTTGAAAGGGTCGGGGACAGAGCAGCCTGCAAACAGTGTGTAGAAGAATTGCTGGGAGTATTTAGGCCACAGAAATGTAAAGGCTTTGGGTGGACTATTGACAACACAGCTCGGCAGTTTGGGGTAAATGATTTGGAGGTTGGCCCTGCGCTAGTGTGGGGTGATGTCCCCCCTTGGATCTTACCCCTGCCTAATGTGAATATTAATTTGATTGAGAGAAGGAAATGTTGGAATGGGACGAATGGTGCAGCACTTGCTGAAGAGTATGTAAGGAAGAGTTATTACAGTTACTTGGAGATATACACAGATGGATCAAAAGATCCAAATACAGGGCATGTTGGGGCTTGTGTGTATATCCCGGAGTTTGATGTGTCAATTTGTAAAAGGATTCCTAATAACATGTCAGTGTTTACAGCTGAGATAACGGCCATCATTCTAGCTCTACAGTGGGTAGAGGAGGTCTGGCCTGAGAGAGTGGTTATTTGCTCAGATTCAGCGGCTGCATTGGAAAGCCTCCATGCTAAGGAACCTGCCGAGATGACTTGTTACTGGAAGTTCGCCTTGCACTGCTAAGGGCACAAAGGTCTGGCTTGGTGGTTTGTTTTTGTTGGATCCCTGGTCATATAGGCATAGCTGGCAATGAAACAGTAGATAGAATAGCAAAAAAGGCATTAAAGTTACCGGATGAGGACACTGTGAGGATTCCAGTAGGTAAAGGAGAGGCAAAATCCTTGATTACTGAAGCAGTTTGACGTGTGTGGCAGACTATGTGGGACTCAGATGGTAAAGGGAGACATCTGTATAGTATTCAAAAAGCGGTCAGGATGGAAGGTTGTAAAGGGAAAGGCAGGAAGGAAGAGGTGGTGCATTCGAGACTAAGATTAGGACACACGGGTTTAAGGAAAACTTTATTTTTAATGGGAAAAGTAGAGTCTGAGAATTGTGATATGTGTGATGTGCCAGAGACCGTGGAGCATGTGTTAATGGAATGTAGGAAGTATGAAAGGCAGAGGAGGATTCTGAGGGATATGATGTATGAGCTGGAGAGGGCCTGGAGTCTACAAGGTATCCTGGTAGAGGGGACAGTAGGAGTATAAGGGCAGTGATGGGGTTCCTAAAAGGGGCAGAGCTCTTTCATAAAGTATAGGTTTCATTTTTATTTTATTTTTTTGTGGTTGGTTTGCGCACAATCAGAATGTAACCTGAAGTAACTAGCTTCCCGAGACACACACGGTACAGTAGGTGGCGGTGTGCACCTAAGCTGTTGGTTGCCACCCGCCAATAATCGAAAGAAGAAGAAGAAGAAGAACAGACTGTTACCTCCAACACACGGTGAACTAGTTGGCTGCTTAGTTTGCTAAGTTTTGAGATAATTCCTGTTTTTGAATTTTCACTTACCTGTCTCCTGTGCTCCTGTCGTCTTCCTGGATTACTTTACCTGAGAATATCTGCCACCTCTACCACGACCAGCTGCCCCATCCCCCGGCCACCTACTTACCTGGACAATAAGACCTACCTTTACCTTTTCCTCTTCTGTCTGGTGTCCATTTGTTGGGTCCTTTGTCGAGTCATAACAAATAGCGTGAGCGACCTGTGGCTTTTGTCACTGTGGCCTGATTGCAGTCAATTACAATAAATATAAGGAAAGAGAAACTTTAGGGGTTAAAATGAAGGGAGAAGGAGCTTGGCGATCTTGGCCCGTCTGCTTAAGGGACTCCATCGGCCCTGGGTCTCTATTGCCTGTCCGTCCATGGGAGTGGATCTCTCCTTCTGTGGTTCTCCCCAAGGTTTCTCTTTTCTCCCACTGGGTTTTTGAGTTTTTCCTTGCCGTGCTGGAGAGTCTAAGGACAGGGGACACCCGCGCCGCTCGTCGCCACCCACTGCTGATGCTTATGTGGACATTATGTTTGCCTGGATACTTGATTCACCTGAACTTTATATTGTCTTATTTACTACTCTGTTTTATTGCCTTAATGTTTGGTGCAGCCCTATGAGGCAACTCCTGTTGTGATATTGGGCTATACAAAACCATTGATTGATTGATTGAAGGAGCTCTGGCTCTTTCTCTGACTTCTCAGCAGGCAGAGGCAGGGACTCGCCTCACCTCATGTTTAACTGTCATTTATGACAGAAAGTTGTATAAGGTCCGCTAGAATAGACTAGTGTTAAATAAAAGCACATAAGAGCGAGGCCAGACTAATATTTCTCTTTCCTAGCTCTGTGTCATTGCATTGCAGAGCTCACCTCATCAGAGTCACTGTTGAGTTGAAGCGCTGAACGCCGGTGTGTGGGCTGAACCATTTGGCACATTTTTAAAGGGGTGTCAGGGCCCTGAGATTCATCCATCATTATTGTTTGTGCAAAATTCTGTCTAGCAATCATTGATTTTCAGCCTTGTTTTGTTCAATTCTTATATCAATTATGAGGAAAATTAGAAAGTACAATACAGAACGCTTTTTGCAGCACTTTTGAGGGCCCCTACCCTGCTCTTGGCCCTGGGTACTCAGTACCCTTTACCCCCCCCAGTCCGATGCCCATGGTTGGGATGGTGTTGTCAGGCTTGCAAGATTCCCCTTTTTACGCCAAACGTGACAATGGTCATTATGGTCAAATGTTTTATTCATTTTTTCGTCAGGCCACAGGATATGTCTCCAAAAATTAAAGTATTCTTTTTTTATTTGCAAACTCTAAACAGGCTTTTTGATGTTTCTTTTCGAGTCAGTGCTTCTTCCTGGCAGAGTTCCCTCTCAGTCCATGTCGGTACAGGACTTGTTTCACTCTGGATAATGACAAACTCTTACCAGGTTCAGCATCTTCACCAGGTCTTTTGCATTTGTTCTTGGGTTGATATTCACATTTCAGACACAGCACGTTCATCTCTGGGACACAGAACCCGCCTTCTTTCTGATCTGTTTGATGACTGGTCATTTCCATCATTGTTTTAACCAATGAACCTGGACCTTCAAGTGTCTGTAAATTACAACCAAAGATGAACCAGACTTGTGCTTCCAAGGACATGGCATCGTCAACTGGGCTTTAATAAATTGTTTAAAGGTATAGTAATGTTAGTGTATGTAAACTTCTGACTTTGTAAAAAGTAATACAAAATAGTGTAGAAAATTCGATCTCTCATACTTCTGGAATTTGACAAATAGAAATAATTTAAAAAAATGTAATTGACCTACGAAAATAAAAGTTAATTCTGGTCTCATGTCTGACAGTGAGAAATAAATGCAACTGTGTCTTTTTATGAAGTGTATGTAAACATATGCTTGTCACTGTACTGTATAAGTTGAGACCATTTACCATTCACACAGTGTTTATTCTATGTTTATTTATACAGTAGTTCTCACAAAAGTATGACGGCGTTTTGTACAGTTACTCAGTGGTCAATTTTTAACAGGAAAAAATTCATGAAAACATTATAAATAACATTTAAAAGAGGAACAGCAGATGTAAGCGAATAGGAATGTAAGCGAATGTAATGAGTGAGTGAGTTGTAGGTGGTGGTCGGAGGGGCCGATGGCGCAGACTGGTTGCCTCGCTTCCGTTAGTCTACCCCAGGGCAGCTGTGGCTACAACAGTAGCTTACCACCACCAAGTATGGAGTGAATGAATAATCAGCTGAGAAGCGCTTTGGGTATCTTGAAAAAGCGCTATACAAATCCAAGAGATTATTATTATTATTATGTAGTGTTCATTTCAGAGATGGTCTGTAACAAAGTAGATTTACTGCATATTTCAGTAGAGTTTTTGAGGATTTGTACTTTACTTGACTAGTGTTGAGAACCTACTTTTACTCCACTACATTTGAAAGATAAATATAATACTACTCCACTTATAAATTAATCATTAATCCTCTTTATCTGTCATTTGAAACCGCTTGGTTCCGGTGCTTCTGGGCCGGGCCATCAGAATAAAATAATGAAATAATAACAGACTCACAGTTGTGCTATTCACGGCCTAAAGGCTTTAACTGGGCTGCAGCAGGAGCATGAGCTGCTGTTCCAGATATAAATGAAGAAACACAAGCGTAATTGTCATGGAAATCTATCAAAATAACCACTGATGAATGAAAATCTGAAAAATATTCGCATCGCATGTCTTATACCCAAGGATAATTAGTGTAGAAAAGTTCAGGGATCCTAAGTTTTTCCATTAGTGCAATATAATATTATATATATATATATATAATATATATATATATATATATATATATGTACATTAGAGATGCGCGGGTCAGCTTTTTTTCTGACCCGCACCAACCCGACTCGCTGTAAATCAAACCCGAACCGCCCGATCCGCAGAAAAGTGTCTCAGTTTGCAAACCCGCCCCGCCCCAAACCCGCACACATTAAAAACAGCGGCATGAGTCAGGCTGTCACTCAAACGGGAGCGCATCACGTGACCGCGAGTTTACAGCGGAGAATTAGCACTTGATGCTTTGTTTTGCTACTGAGCTCCTGAGAAACCTTTGAAATCGCTTATGGACTTACCAGGAAACGAGGAGCAGAAAATATCATGAGGCATTACTTCTACCACGTCATGGACAACTCTTTCTGTCAAACTAAATGGAGTTTGGACTAACGTGGAGCAGCCTTAACCTTAACCTGACGCTACAAGAAGTCGCTCTCCTCAGATTAGTAAGATGCTGTGTCTTTGTTATTTTAGTTGTACCTTGCTTCTTGCTGATGCATTATTTTCACCACATGTTCGTGTCGCATAATGTGCTTGGGCACTGCTGTTGTGCCGCTGCATTTGTAGCGGTGAGTGTCATACAGAAGCGATAGGCCAGGTGACAGATACAGTGGGGAAAAAAAGTATTTAGTCAGCCACCAATTGTGCAAGTTCTACTTAAAAAGATGAGAGAGGCCTGTAATTTTCATCATAGGTAAACCTCAACTATGAGAGACAAAATGAGAAAAAAAATCCAGAAAATCACATTGTCTGATTTTTATGAATTTATTTGCAAACTATGGTGGAAAATAACTATTTGGTCAATAACAAAAGTTAATCTCAATACTTTGTTATATACCCTTTGTTGGCAATGACAGAGGTCAAACGTTTTCTGTAAGTCTTCACAAGGTTTTCACACACTGTTGGTATTTTGGCCCATTCCTCCATGCAGATCTCCTCTAGAGCAGTGATGTTTTGGGGCAGGCACTGGGCAACACTGACTTTCAACTCCCTCCAAAGATTTTCTATGGGGTTGAGATCTGGAGACTGGCTAGGCCACTCCAGGACCTTGAAATGCTTCTTACGAAGCCACTCCTTCGTTGCCCGGGCGGTGTGTTTGGGATCATTGTCATGCTGAAAGACCCAGCCACGTTTCATGTTCAATGTCCTTGCTGACGGAAGGAGGTTTTCACTCAAAATCTCACGATACATGGCCCCATACATTCTTTCTTTACACGGATCAGTCGTCCTGGTCCCTTTGCAGAAAAACAGCCCCAAAGCATGATGTTTCCACCCCCATGCTTCACAGTAGGTATGGTGTTCTTTCTTTCTCCTCCAAACACGACTAGTTGAGTTTTGACCAAAAAGTTCCATTTTGGTTTGATCTGACCATATGACATTCTCCCAGTCCTCTTCTGGATCATCCAGATGCTCTCTAGCAAACTTCAGACGGGCCGGGACATGTACTGACTTAAAGGGGGGGTATTATGTAAAAACGACTTTTTCAAGCTTTATATGATGTTATTATGTCACTCCCTCATTAAACACATGCCTGGAGTGTTGCCTTGGCTCATTCACATATTTTTGAGTAATCAGTAAAAACTTAGACGGCAGACATTTTAGGTGTAGCTATGCCTCAGTCCTCCTAGGAACGCCCCCACCTCTTGGAGACGCCTCTGGACCTTTCGTCACCAGCCAAGCCACCAACCACTGCTCCTCAGCTCAGCAGAGCCCCCTCCCGCACAGTAGTGTTGTTTAGATGCCACACCAGTGTGCTGAAGGGGGCGTGTCGGAAAGCTTCTTAAAGAGACAGAGGCCTATTTCAAGACGTTCAGTACAGCCATTTTGAGAGAGCAATTTTATTCAAGGCAGTTATTTTAACTTACTGCATATGCAGACCAACAGAAGGTTACGTCATCATTGTAGTATGCTATAGACTGGTGCTATGTGATTGAAAAAAACCTAATACCCCTCTTTAAGCAGGGGAACACGTCTGGCACTGCAGGAATTGAGTCCCTGGCGGCGTAGTGTGTTACTGACGGTAGCCTTTGTTACTTTGGTCCCAGCTCTCTGCAGGTCATTCACTAGGTCCCCCGTGTGGTTCTGGGATTTTTGCTCACCGTTCTTGTGATCATTTTGACCCACGGGGTGAGATCTTGCGTGGAGCCCCAGATCGATGGAGATTATCAGTGGTCTTGTATGTCTTCCATTTTCTAATAATTGCTTCCACAGTTGATTTCTTCACACCAAGCTGCTTACCAACTGCAGATTCAGTCCTCCCAGCCTGGTGCAGGTCTACAGTTTTGTTTCTGGTGTCTTTGGACAGCTCTTTGGTCTTGACCATAGTGGAGTTTGGAGTGTGACTGTTTGAGGTTGTGGACAGGTGTCTTTTATACTGATAACAAGTTCAAACAGGGGCCATTAATACAGGTAACGAGTGGAGGACAGAGGAGCCTCTTAAAGAACAAGTTACAGGTCTGTGAGAGACACACATCTTGCTTGTTTGTAGGTGACCAAATACTTATTTTCCACCATAATTTGCAAATAAATTCATAAAAAATCAGACAATGTGATTTTCTGGATTTTTTTCCTCATTTTGTCTCTCATAGTTGAGGTTTACCTATGATGAAAATTACAGGCCTCTCTCATATTTTTAAGTGGGAGAACTTGCACAATTGGTGGCTGACTAAATACTTTTTTTCCCCAGTGTATAAACAAAACATGCTAATGATACGTGTACTACATAAAACTAAACATTCAACAAAACACAGCCGACTATGTGGCATTTATGGATAAGAATGCACTGTATGTTGTAAGCCAACAATGTAAGGACAAAAAAAAAAGTGCGCTTTGTAGCAACCCGACCCACCCGCACCCGAAGTTTGCCGTATTTATGAGGTACCCGAACCGACCGAATCCGCGGGCCCCGCCGGTTGACCGCGGGTGTCGGGTCAACCCGCGCATCACTAATGTACATGTACAATTGCAAATAAAACATGTTGTTTGCAAGGAAATATAAGACTATTGATCTGACACTGGAGAAAAGTGGACTATTCATTTTTTTTTAAACTCACAGCAGCCACTTTTAAGAAAGTCACTTGGTATTGGTTATGATCAGATATCGACAGATCTCAACCCCTAGTATCGGTATCGGAAGCAAAAAATCTGGATCGGTGCATCTCTAGACTCAACAAAGAAGGTTTGTCCCCATTGTGTTGCCATACAGAGGGGAATTAAAGACACATTTTCATTCAAATGTATTTTTCCAGACACTTATTTGAATGGATTTGTACTTTCTATTTTGAATAGTTAAGTATTTTATACAGCAACAAATTCAGTACTTTTACTTTAAGGCACTATACTAATTATAATTATAATTTTTAAATTATTTTTTTTGCAAATAAGGTAAACCCCTTTTGTCACACATTGACTAATTGGTTGACGTAGAGCTTGGCGATATGGCCAAAAATAAAATCAACATTTTATTTTTACTCACTTTTGACGATTAATCGATTTAATTGGAAATAAACTTAAGAAGGCCTCCAGATTAGAAAACTACTCAGAGTCCTGCTCATTAATATTTAGATTTATAATACAGCCTACACTTAGGCCCAGATGCAAGTTGGTCATTTTATGCTCACTATTGCCACCTCAGGTCTTATGCGTAACTGCAATCTCTATATTAAGCTTGTGCATGACGGCACTTCGGACCCGAATTAACACCTTTCTGAGTGACAGTGCAGGATTTTAGAGGCAGTTGTGGTGAACAGGTCTGGACTCATTCTACACATTAGGACATGGCTAGAACGTGTAGGGGATGAAAATACGTAGTTTTAACATTTTTAAACTCTGTATAGTCCCTTTAAAAATTGTTATTTATGCTAAATATTCTTTGTCTGCTCTCAAATGTAAAACTTCTTAATAAGCCATGGAGTTTTCAAAAGCGGTTTAGTTTCTCATCCTCATGCCTCGAACTCTGCTGTGATAACCGTCTCTACGGACAGTAGACAGTGTCTGCTCACTCCTCCCCGTTTGCCAGAATAACCAAGTTCAAAAGGGAATCCATGGCGGATTTACAGACTCCTCCTTTCTTGCTCCAATCGAGCATGGTCTTAAAAAGGGCATAAGGGCGGGATCTTCACTGTAGACTCGGTCCTCGCGGGGCGTGTAGTTCGGTCGCCCACGCCGTCAGCTCTAATGCTAATGTGACCGTATGGTAGGGTACAAATAAATATACTTTAATTTAGGAATAATGATCAAATGAACAACAACGCCACCTGGAGAGATGGCTCCAGGACCAAACATTACCCGCAGTAAGGCAGCACAGGTTTGTGGACTGAAGAGCACGAGAGACAGTATATCATGAAAATATCATTTCTTTATTTTAACAATTTGTTTAAAATAGTATTTTATTATTAAATGGATTTTTAAAACCTTGATTTCAATCGTACCATCACTTTCACACAAACTTAAAATACACAAAGTAACCCCAAAAGTAACCGGGGAATAACCGGAGAGTAACCGGGGATCCAGCATATGCCAACGCCTTGGTCAGGGCCTTACTGAAACCCCTATAGGCGGCAGAGAGGGCCAATGAAATGCCCAGTTTGTACGTTACCAGTCTCAGTCTCTTCTGGCACAGAAGCCGAGAACGTGTTTTACACGAGAACCAAACAGTACAAGGGCAGCTCACACACCGTCACGAGAAGCCACGGAGATCGCCACGCAGCGTTTAAGCCACAGGCTTAAGGCTATGAAAGCGGTGATTTGCTTCGAGGACGGCTACACTGCGTGCAGACGCCAGAGGTAAGGAGAGAGAGGCGTCAGGTGAAGCGAGTTACCGCAATCAAAGCTCTGTCGCGGCGCAATTGGCTGGCCAGCGGACATGTGTGTACCACTACACTAACGGCCTGTCAATCAAAGTCCGGCCCACGTTAATATACGAGATTTCTAAAATGTACCTTATGAAAACCCTCCTGGTTTCTTTAATTGTAACTAACCCAGCGTTATCACAGGAGGAAAATCTAGCTGTAGAAAGTTTAACAAAATTAGAAACCAGGCTTTACAGTTGTTTAAAACGTGGGTAAAGTGCAATGCTTTCTACCTACAGTAATGGAAAACTAGCTTGTTCTGCCGCCCCTATATGAAGGCACTACAGCAATGGCAGCCCCTAGCATCGTGACATGGCCATGAAGCAGAGCAACCAGTGGCCATTGATTGAGACTATGGGGAAAGAGGCGGAGTTAAATGGTGTTGTCTCCGCTCTGAGTGGGAGAAGGGAAGCGAGGATCAGACCCGGGCAAACTTTGTTTTAGTGGAAGAAAACTCCATCGCATACTACGAAAACACAACACATGGCCTTGTGAAGCAGCAGAGATCGTTAGAAAGTCACTGGGTACTCCTCTGGTGTCATTTCCGAAAACAGTCGCTATGGAGTGGTGTGACACGCTGCTAAATTTCCAGCACAGCGCACGTGGTTTTACGATTTTGCTATTTTCCACATGGTCTGTTTTTAAAAGCATGAATTAATCAAATTAATTTGATTTATCACCAAGCCCTAGGTTGACCACATACATCAATTTTTTTTCCAAATTATTATTTTTACAACATAACTTTATGGGGCACAAAGAATGTCAGGTATAGGGCCTTTGAGAAACGGTTTACAATCAAACCATGAACATTAAATCTTAGGAGTTCTCAGCAGGAAGTCGTTGACCTGAGCACGCAGGGTCGCTCACGCGCCTGGTCTTGATCTTCTGTAAAGTTTTAATGCTGTTGGAGCGACAGTTCGACTTGACTGGGATCTCTGCTGCCCTCAGGTGGTACTGCGTGGACGTGTCGAGTCGTTCATTTGGAAGTACAGAAACTTGGCGTAGCTGTTGTACAGTTTTTGTTTGGACGGTGGCTCCAGGTCGCGGCGGAGCAGCTCGCTGTAGAGGAGCTTGGCGTCAGCGAGGCTGTGGTTGGACTGGACGTAGATGTTAGCGAGGTCAATCTCCGTCCTGAAGCAGGAGTCTGGGTACAGAGAGATGACCTCTCGGAGCAGAGTCACTGTGCTCTTGATCAGCTCCTGACTCGCAGCCCCCATCTGGATCCTCCACGTGTAGCACATGGCGAGGCAGGCCTTCAGGAAGCGGCTGTCGGGGCGTTTGTCCAGAGCTTTAGTGGCCAGATCCACCGCGGCCTGGACCGACACGGCTCTGTGGTACAGCTGCAGGAGAGGCTTCATGTGTCTGTGCATTCTGTCGGGACGCCGCAGGACCTTGGCCGCCAGAGCCTCCGCCTCAGGGCCCACCTCCTGACCGCTCCTCACGCACAGCTCCAGGTACTCCGCCCTCAGCAGTAGGTTCTCAGGGTCTCGCTCTGAGGCGTGTCTCAGCTGCTCCAGGAAGTCACTGCTCTTGTTCTGAGCGTAGAACGAAGCCAGGACATGAGCGCTGCACCACTCCACTTGCTCCTCCTCCTCCTCCAGGGCCTTCTGGAACAACTGGGCTGCCAGGTCGTTGTTTCTCCAGACCTCCATCTGAGTCCAGGCCTTTTCAGCGTAGACCTCAGGAAGCAGCTGGTCCCTCTCTGTGGGGTACTCCCTGCTCAGCTCCTTCACTCTCTGCAGGTAATCCTGGCTCTGGTCATGCTCTCCTCTCTCGTGGTGAAGCCAGGCCAGGTCGCTGTAGTTGACGAGGAGCGCGGGGCCCCTGAGGGCCTCAGAGGCGGAGCTGAAGAGGCTCAGGGCCTCGTCAGAGCACCCCAGTCGGGTCTGCAGGAAGCCCAGCAGGTTGTAGATGTGTCCTCTCCAAGGGTTACTCTCATCGGGGAGAAGGTCCTCGAGGTGGTCCCTAATGGAGAACAGGAGTTCCCGGCTGCGCTCCAGCTCCCAGGTGAAGTGGCACTGCAGCTCTGCGAGGTGGGCGCTCAGGGGGACTGCTGGATCTCCGCTTGGATCGAGTCCCAGCCTCTCCCTTTTAAGCTCTCTATGGCCTTTATGCTGTTGTCTTTGAAGAAGGAGTCATGATTGATGAGGGCGGCCTTCATGTGGTACTCTAAGCATCGGGGATGTCCTTCAGGTCGTACTGGAGGTGTTTGGCGTAGCGGTTGTAGAGCATCTGTGTTCCGGGTGGCTCCAAGCGCCTCTGCAGCAGTGCTTGGTACATCTCACCAGCTTTGGCGCGGTCATATTTACCATAAAGATCTGCCAGGTCGATCTCCTTCACCAGCGCAGTGTAGGGGTACAGCGATATCACCTCCTCCAGCAGAGCCACGCATTTCTCCAGTAGGTGGCGCTTTGACGCTCCGTCTTTCTTAAACAGGACTCTCCACTTGTAGCAGAGCGCGGCGCAGCGCTTCACGTAGCGACTGTCGGGGTGTTTCTCCAGAGCCTCCTCTGCCCAGTCGATGGCCACGTCCAGGGCATCCGTCAGGCGGTAGTACCTCATTGCGGGCTTCAGGCCGCTGTAGCTGCTGTGGGCGCTCTCTACGATGCGGGACATCAGCACGGCTGCCTCCTCTTTCATCTGCTCCCCTCTCTTCACTCGCTGACTGAGGTACTCTGCGCTCAAGTACTTATTCTCTGGGTCCTCCTCATGAGCTCTCTGCACCTTTAGCAGCACCTCTGGGGGCACCCCGGCCGGGCAGTGTTTGTGGGCGCTCATGAGGGCGATGGCCTGAGAGCTGCGCCACTCCACGCGCTCCGGCTGCTCCTCCAGTGCACGCTCAAACAATTCTGCGGCTACTAGCTTCTGCGGACCGAACTTCATCAGAGTCCAGGCCTTCTCCGCCAACACCTCAGGGAGCAGCAGCTCCTCTGCGGGGGGGTTTCTCTCTGTGGGACGGTCCCTCTCTGTGGGGGGTCCCTCTCTGTGGGGTACTCCCTGCTCAGCTCCTCCACTCTCCGCAGGTACTCCTGGCTCCGGTCAGGGTCTCCTCTCTCGTGGTGAAGCCAGGCCAGGTCGCTGTAGTTGACGAGGAGCTCGGGGCCCCTGAGGGCCTCAGAGGCGGAGCTGAAGTAGTTCAGGGCGTCGTCGGCGTGCCCCAGTCGGGTCTGGAGGAAGCCCAGCATGTTGTAGATGTGTCCTCTCCAGGGGTTACTCTCATCGGGGCAGATATCGAGCAGTTTCTCCCGGAGCTGTAGCAGCGTAACGTGATTGGAGCTCAAGCCCCAGGTGAAGTGGCACTGCAGCGCCTCCAGGTGGAGCTCTGAGGGAGGTGCACTGTGGAAGGAACAGTGACAATTAGCACAAGGAACTTTAACCTTAACTTTACTTATTTTAATATGTATTTTTGTACGAATAATATGTAAAAAGAAAAGTAGATTAGGCATTCTACAAAACAACTACAGGCTTCAGGAGAAGTAGAGAACAAGAGTCAGGACTAATTTAGGACTAAACAGGCTGTGAGCGGCTCTTTAAAACCTCTGTGCGGTTCTTTAAAAGGATCATGGATCAGGATCATCTGTATCATGCTATTTTAGCCATTCCAAAGTAAAGTATAGGCATTTATATGATATATTGTACCTCTATCATTATAGCGTACTCATTTTTGAGAGAAATATAAGTATTTTTGTTTTGTTTTTCCCAACCCGGAAGACAAGACGCTTCGATTCAGTTAAAGCCCTTCAACTGAAAAAGAAATGCTTGAGTTTCTTATATAAAACATGTTTGTTAAACCTATTCTTATTTTAAAAAATAAGACAATTTGGAATGAAGATTTTGGGACCCACCTGGATGAACAAAATGGAAAAGTATACATTTAAACGCAAAGAAAATTACTTGTTCAAATAGATCATATGAAACTCAATACAAAATAATTCACAGATTTCAGGTGACACCAGTGATACACAAGGTTGTCATCTGTTCGTAAATACGACTTAGAGAGCTCTCCCATGTGCCCAAAATGCAAAGACAGTTTGGGAACATACAGTCATTTAATATGGTTTTGCCCAGAAATTCAACATGTTTGGCAATCAGTTCGAACAGAGATCAATCATGTATTAGATACTGACATTCCTTTTGATCCCTGTCACTTGGTTTTAGGACTGGAAACAAACATTACACATAAACATAAATACATTCTGAGAATCCTACTCTTTGCTGCCCGCTCTTCTATTTTACAAAGATGGTTAGATGAAGAACCACCACATCGTTTGATGTGGCGGGAAAAGATCATGTCAGTAATACCTTTAGAAAGGTTGTCATCTGTTCTTAAAGGGTCGTTAAATTCTTTCCAAAAAAATTGGTCGCCTTTAGCCCTCTACTTTAAAGAGGAATGGGAAAAGTGATTTGTATCGGGTTATCAGATGAAATTGATTAAAATACTTTATTTATCATGAGAATTTATTGTTGTTAAATTGAATTAAAATGAAATACATATTTTCAGGTATGGTGAATGTGTAAAAACTGAAAATAGGCATGTATAGCATACGTGTGTGTGTATGCATGAATATGTATCCATGTATATGTATGTGTGAGCATATATCTAGACGTGTATGTGTACATGTATATGTATATATGTTTATATGTATGTATTTGTCTATGTAGATGTGCATATACATAATGTATGTGTATGCGTGTGTATATGTATGTGTATGTATTTGTGTGTGTGTATGTATATACGTATATATGTATATAATAAACAAAAGAAAAAACAAACATCGTACATACCCCAAAACAATATACAATTGGTGCTGCTTTAGTAATATTTTACCATTATTACGCTGCTGTTTTGTTTTCTGTTGTTATTGTTTTATATTGTTTTTGTTCTGTTTTGTTTGTCATTATGTCTTGTTTTGTTTGTCCACTTGGGATGTTCTAAGAAATAATAAAACAAAAACAATGAATGAAAAAAAAGAACGCTGCTGCTCGAGTCTTAACAAGAACCAGGAAATACGACCACATTAGTCCAGTGCTCCGGTCTCTGCACTGGCTTCCTGTCACTCAGAGAATAGAATTTAAAACAGCTCTGCTTGTGTACAAGTCTTTTCATGGTTTAGCACCAAAGTACATCTCTGACATGTTAGAGCCGTATGAACCATCTCGGGCCCTGAGAACTTCAGGGAGGGGTCTCCTGGTGGTTCCCAGAGTCAATAATAAACACGGTGAGGCTGCGTTTCAGTTTCATGCAGCTAAAATCTGGAACAGTCTTCATGAGGATGTGAGACAGGCCTCAACTCTGACAATGTTCAAATCCAGGCTGAAAACAGCTCTTTTTACCCGTGCATATGAAAACTGAAAGTATTTTATCTGCACTCTTTTATCTGCCTTTTACTGTAATTGATTAATTTTTATGTTGATGTTTTATGGATTGATTTTATCTGTTTTCTTGTAATTTTCTGCAACTATGAAGCACTGAATTGCCTTGTGTATGAATTGTGCTCTACAAATAAACTTGCCTTGCCTAAGTTGATTAAAGTAGGCTATTTTTTTAACTCTGTGATTTGTATTTTTTGTTTTTACAGTGACATTGTCGCCTGCTGTCCGTGTAGTTTTTTGTTTCTCTTTAGTTAGTCCATCCCGCATTCATAGTCTATGTTTGGGAGTTCACTCTGTAAGGGCGGACTAACTAGTGTAGTAGTCGGGCCTGCAGAGAAGAGGTAACGTCAAGCAACTCTTCGCGAATGCAGTAGGATGCTGCCGCCAGCGGTTGTGTTGAGCGCTTACTTCTATGGACATGCTCAGCGCTGCCGTGAGAGCCGCTTTTCTCTTTATGTTTATTTCAGTTGGACTATCGGGACTATGAGAATGTAAGAGGGACGGTTTTGACATGTCCCTCTGTTTTAATCATGCTCAAATTCGAAAATAATACAAACCTAATAAGTAAATAAAATAACATTTATATAAGTTACTGTCTCTGTCCCTATCCGTTAACGAACCTGTGTGACTTAAATGTGTGGGGATTAGTTCATTCTTGGGTTCCCTTGACCCACAAAATCAAGGGTGGCGTTGTAACAACAAGTTATGGGTCTGCACTGTTAACACGTCAAGTAAAAGGCCCCTTGCTACCGTTAATCCTGTAAGAATAAATAACGTAAACTTTTCTTCTGACTCTGCTCGTTCATATCTCGGCTCAGTAACACGATGATTACGCTTAATCTTTCGTGAAATATCGAAGGTTTCATACCTAGTCCAAGGCATTCAACTATGTATGTAACGATGTATAAGATTTTTTTTACAGAAATTAAAAAACCCCTATTAGCATCTTTCAATTTTTCATTTCAACAGGGTATTTT
This sequence comes from Neogobius melanostomus, assembly GCA_007210695.1. Taxonomy (NCBI): domain Eukaryota; kingdom Metazoa; phylum Chordata; class Actinopteri; order Gobiiformes; family Gobiidae; genus Neogobius; species Neogobius melanostomus. Next base: position 71,546 of record VHKM01001123.1, on the reverse strand, counting down.
ATCCAATTCACAAAGAGAGGGAGTTATCTCAATACTCTTAAAACAAAATCCTGATGGGAAACATAAAGATCCCAAATTGTTAAAAAATTGGCGTCCATTGACCCTGCTCTGTTGTGATACTCGTATTTTATCTAAATGTATTGCTTTAAGAATAAAAACATAATTGGAAGTATTATAAATAACGATCAAGCAGGTTTTATTAAGGGAAGATTTATTGGAGACAACTTGAGACAAATACTTGACACGATATATTTTTATGAGAAACATCAGGAACCAGGATTATTGTTTATTGCTGATTTTGAAAAGGCATTTGACAAAGTTCAATGGAAGTTCATAAGACAATGTCTTGGTTTTTTTAATTTTGGAAAAAACTTAATCCAGTGGTTTGAAACTCTTTATAATCATCCGGTTAGTCGAGTGATTAATAACGGTCATATATCAGATACATTTTCATTAACACAAGGAGTCCGTCAAGGGTGTCCTTTGTCACCATATCTCTTTATTTTATGTATTGAAATTCTAGCTATTAAAATTAGGAACAATCCAGATATACCAGGTCTATTTCCAAACGGCCAAGAGATTAAACTGACAATGTATGCTGATGATGCAACCTTTTTTATAAAACCAACACAATTCACTTTGGAAGGACTAATAAAGGAATTAAATACGTTTTCAAAAATATCTGGATTGAAACCTAATTTTGCTAAATGTAGTATTTTGAGAATTGGGATATTAAAAGACACTAATTTCATTTTAAACTGTTCTGCTCCTGTTAAATGGACTAATGGAGGAGTTGATATTTTAGGGATTCATCTACCTGATGACATTAAAGAAGTTGTTAAATACAATTATGAGAGAAGGATGGAAAAGGTAGATAGAATTTTACAACCTTGGAGGGGGAACTTTCTGACAATTCAAGGGAAAGTAACGTTGATTAATACATTAGTAATTCCACAATTTGTCCACCTACTAATGCTTCTTCCTTCACCTAGCATTAAGTTCTTCAAACACTTTGAACAGAAAATTTTCAAATTCATATGGAATAATAAACCAGATAAAATTAAAAGGCAGTATCTATATAATTCTTATGATAATGGCGGACTGAATTTAAAAAATCTTCAAATGATGGACTGTTCCTTGAAGGCCTCCTGGGTTGCTAAAATGTATCATAATAAGAAGTGGATTACGACCCAGAGATTATATTCAGCCTTTTCCTTCTTCTCGAACAATATATTTCCTTTTTACCAATTAAAAACAATACATATTGATAAACTATTTCAAAATAGTTTAAAAGAGTTATCACCATTCTTCAAGGATGCATTGAAAGCTTGGTTGAATTTCCAGTATCATCCTCCAGATACAGCTCAAGATATTCAGACACAGTTGCTATGGATGAATTCAAACATTACTGTTGGAGACAAACCATTGTTGTGGGAGGAATGTGTTAAAAATGGGTTAATTTTGTCAATGACCTTTTAGATTTATCTGGAGATTTGATTTCTTATAAAAATTTGAAAAGATCTTTTAACATTTCTCTCGATGAGCTACAATACAACCAGCTGATTTCTGCAATTCCTAAAACTTGGAAAAGAAAATTGCAAAATTGTAGGAAGAATAAGTTGATGGTCTGTCTCCCACTAATAAGATGCCCAAAATGGCTGTCTGGTGCCAAAATAAATAAAATAATATATATGTGGAATGTAATATCACAGGCACCGCACTTTTTCCACACAGAATCTGCCTGTTTTGGGAAGATGAATTCAATGATCCAATTTTGTGGAAAGATTACTTTAGAACAATTTATAGAACTACAATAGATTCATATTCCAGGATATTTCAACTTAAAATCTTTTATAAAATTATTGCAACAAAAAATCTCTGTTCAAATGGCAGATAGAAAAGGATCCCTGTTGCAGGTTCTGTGGGGATGAGGAGGAGGACCTGATGCATTTGTTTTATTTTTGTCCACATGTGGCTAAGTTTTGGGTCAGTGTACAGTTATGGTTAAGGTCCATGGGTATTGCTTTGCAAATTACACCTCAGAATATTGTGTTATGTATTTTTGAGGGTAAATGCACATACCTTTTGAATATGATTATTCTGATGGGTAAAATGTTTATTTTTAAAGCTAAAAATGTATCAAATTTATGTATAAAACACTTTAAGAATAGAGTTTATCATCAGTATATGTTAGAAACAATTATAGCAACAAATAACAACAGAATAATTGAGCATGAAAAGAAATGGAATGTCTGCTTACCCGAGTTAGAGATATAAATATTAGGTGTACTTGCTATGCCATTTGTTATGTCGTAAATGTTTTGCTAATTATATTGTATTTGTTTATGGATTTTGATTGGTATTAGTGACTTTATTTTATTTCTTATTTTCTATGTTATTATTTTCTTTTGCTTTGTGCTTCTTTTTTGTCTATAGTCTGTGTTCAAAATATTAAGAATGTGTGGATGATTGTGGTTGTGATTGTGGTATGAATGCAAGAGGGAGTGGCTGGGTTTGGGTGGGGGGTTTTGAAGTTTGTCTCGTTATTTTATCTTGTAAATAAAAAAAAAAAAAAAAAAAAAAAAAAAAAAAAAGGCATTCAACTATTTTCCTCAGCAGAGGGATCATTTTTCTTTCTCATATTGCTTGAAAATGGTGGTCTGCTTAATAATGTGGAATGTCCTTTTTCAGTCATTTTTCCCTTAACTGGGTTTACCTGACAACTAATTATCCCAGGCGTCTGAGACTGATGTCAGTGATTCAAAGAGCCCTGAGACACAATACCATCCACTAGTTTCATTCCAAAAATATAGTTTTTTACCTTTATAACACTGAGATATAATTTGCATAATAATTGTTAACGCAGTGTAGATACAGTAATTAAGCATTCTACAGAACGACTACAGGCTTCAGGCAAAGTACAGAATAAAAGTCAGGACTAATTTAGGACTAAACAGGCTCTGCGTAGCTCTTCAAAGCCTCTGTGTTGGATTTGTTGTGTGTGAATGTTGCATCTCTTTACGACTTTTTATTTGGTTTGAAACGGGACAAAGTGGAGCTTTTGATGTTAAAGGCTGCAGAGCACAGGACTATCTCTTGTATATTATATCAGCCTGAACAGTAAAGGTAGTTTCTGTAAAGACTATGAAAATAGTCTCTGTAGAGATGTTTGACTTTTTGAAACACACAGCTTTTACAAAAAGCTACATAACTAAGAATCTAAATCAATGTTGTATGTCTTTCACACTTTTCCAAAAGGATACAAACTTTCTGTTTGTTTGGTTTCTGTGAAGGATTGTTTTTGACGTGGACTCTTTTTCATCTACAGAGTCTGAGTCTAGTTTTGACAGAAAATAGATCTTCGTAGTGTCTCACATCATTCTGTGAGACACTACGAAGATTGCTGATGTGATTAATATGTGATTAATATGCCTATATGCTATATTATTAATCTAAGTTTAGAAAAATGTGTTTTTCCTGCTAACTGGAAAAAAAGCTAAAATTGTGCCTCTTCCAAAAAACAATAAGGAACCTTTTTCTGGGAAAAATAGCAGACCTATAAGTATTGTACCAATTTTGAGTAAGAGTACGGAGAAAATAGTTTATGATCAAATTAATTTGTATTTCTCTAATAATGGGTTGAATTCACCTTATCAACATGCTTATAAGAAAGGGCACTCCACAACGACAGCCTTAGTTCAGATGACGGATGATTGGTTGCAAGACATTGATGATAGAAAATTAGTTGGAACTGTACTGCTAGATCTGAGTGTAGCATTTGATTTAATTGATCATGATTTATTATTGGAAAAGTTAAGTTGTTATGGATTTGAAAAGTGTGCAATCCAATGGAGTTGTAGCTATCTTACAAATAGCGAGTTCAATGTACTATTTTATGGTAGTTATTCTGAGACGAAATTTCTGCGTTGTGGGGTGCCTCAAGGGAGTTGCCTTGGGCCACTGTTATTTTCTATTTTACAAATGATTTGTCTTTCATTTTGGAGTGTGCCAGTATTGCCCTATATGCAGATGACTCAACTATTTATGTGTCAGAATATGACTCTACCAGACTTACAGTAATACAATATTAAATGATGAACTAAAATTAATTGAAAATTGGATCAAAGAAAATAAGTTGATTATTAATGTTTCAAAGAGCAAATGTATAGTGTTGGGATCTAATCATCTTTTAAAAGATTCCCCTGCTCTGAACTTGGTTGTTGGTGGTTCGATCATTGAACAAGTGGCTGAGGCCAAGTTGCTCGGCGTAACTGTGGACAGCAGGCTGACCTGGAATGCTCAGATAAAACAAATATTGAATAAAATGGGCAGGAGTATGGCCGCGGTTCGGCACTGCAGAAAATGCATACCAACTCGAATACGGAAAACTTTGGTGGAATCAATAGTTTTGTGTCATCTGGACTATTGTTCCATCATTTGGGCAACATCTACAGAGAATAATATAAACAGATTACAGATTGCACAAAATAAAGCAGCTCGGCTTGTCCTAAACTGTTCTTTCAGAACAAGTACACCGCGTCCAAAATCCGGGTATAAGGTGAATCCAGCCGTCGTTAAAAACAACAAATTTAGACTATTCAGAACTGTCAATCATGCTTGTGTTTTGTGGGACGCTAGAGCCAAACCAAGCGGCTTACTAGGCGGACATCTAAACATCAGAAGCGCTATACCAAAGAGCGACCAACTGCAACATCTTCTGTACCAATCAAATCTGGATTTCTTGTGTCTTTCGGAATCGTGGACACACGAGAACTCTCCCATTGATGTATTAAACGTAAATGGATATAACATGTTTAGACGGGACAGAACTGAAGGACGCGGAGGGGGCGTGTTGTTTTATGTTAATGAGAACATTAGATGTGAGCAAATCAACTGGAAAATGACCCTGGTCTTGAATGTATTGGCTTAAAAGTTACTCAGGCTGACCAAATGTCTTTTATCTTGCTGGGACTATATAGACCCCCAAATGCAAAACATATTTTTTACGACAAGTTGAACACTTTGATAAAGCAATGTAATATACATAATGAAATAATATTAATAGGAGATTTTAACATTAATTGGAATGATAAAGTAAAAAGGAAAGAATTAAAAAAAACATTTCCTGTAAATGGGTCAATGATGTGACGTTGAGGTTTTAGTGTTCTTCAACTACAAAAACTAGATTTTTTTTCCAAAAAAGGTAAAAAATGTCTAAAATGTTAAAGTTCACTGTGCTTTTATCATACAGTTACATTTATGTATATTTAAGATCTTTAAAGCATATTATTATGATAATGAAGTGCTAAATTGTCATATAGCCTAAAAGACCAGATTTACTTTAATTGAATATAAATGTTGATAAAAATGAAAAAACGTATTTATTATTATTATTTTTCATCTGGCATAATTGTATGTGTCTTAAGATAAGCATGTTAACATATCTCAAAACATAACCTTAAGTTTTAATAAAATCACAAATTCTTCCTGGAAAGGCGATTTTCTTCCATGTCAGCTAGTCTAACAGTAATAAGAGGCCATTTTAAGATGAAATGTGGAATCATAAGCCATGCGACATGTGAGGTTAGTATTCAGAAGACCTCAGATGACTGGTCAAGTTGGTGGTAGGTTGAAAATTTTGCTCAAAAATTAAGTACATTTAACCTTTTCCAACAAAAATAGCATGTGTCACAAAATAGGGTGTCATGTGGTCAAACGTTTAAAACATATTTTTAGGCCCGAGCGGCCTGCCGTCGCAAGGGCCTATTGTAATCGCAACGCAGTGCGCAGAGCGCACTGTACCTAGGTGCGCGGAGCGCACGAAAACAGCCCCCATGTCAAACGTAAACTCACCGTGTAAAACAGTGACTGCCCACACCTCTGGTGTGGGCCCTTTGTACTTATTATTGCAGCAAAATGAATGGGGGTATATGGCCAACTGTCATACGGAGGTTGATGACGAGCGCTTTACGCTCGTCATCAACCTCCGAGCCCCACGGCTGCGTGGGGGTGGTTGAGAGCTTTCCAAAAATGTATAATATGTTGTCGTCGCGAAAGCGACTATATTGTTTTTGCAAAAAATATTATTCTTCTTCTTTATTCTTCTTTCTTCTTTCTTCTGTTCTTTGAGCAGGAATTTGACCCCCTGAACATAGTCGAAAACTCACCAAACTTTGCCCAAAATTCAGGTCCGGTGAAAAATTAATTTAAATATGTGCTTCGTATTGGGGAAATAAAAAATGGCGCGACAGCGCCACCTACAAAAGTGAAAATACATTGCGCCTATGGAGGAGGGGCCAACGTTAACTTTGTCGTAGAGCGACGGGATTCGGTACGGACATTCGTCATGTGACGACAAACAAAAAATATTATTGTGGCCACGCCCCCTGACAAACCGGAAGTCCGCCATTTTGACAGGAAGGTGGGAAAATGCTGAGTCAGCGTTTTCGCTGACTCAGCATTTTAACGAACTCCTCCTAGGGCGTTTCACCAAATGAGCTCCAAATCGCTCCAGCTCATCTCGAGATGTGGGGCATCAAAAGTTATCAAAATTTTTTGGCTAAGTTTTACGGTTTGTGTGCGGCAAAGCCGCAATCTTTACGAAGAATTTTGCGACTTATCGTAAACAACAAAATGCTCCCATTCGCACAAACAAACTCCGATTAAAAATCGGAAATATACATTTTATTGAGCTTTCACCCCCGGACACAACAAATGTGAAAAAGTGACATTGGGCGCGACAGCGCCCCCTCTAGGCTGAGAACAAAAAATGCATTATCGGAAAAAAATGTGTTTCTCGGAAATGGATGGAAAATGGAATGGAAAATTCGGCACAAAAATAGTGAGACCCATACCGTATTTTGTACGGTGTTGCCATGGAGACGACCGAGGCCCCCATGTTATCCTAATGGGACTGACACATAAATCTCACATTATACACAATTACAGCGCGTTAGCGCCCTCTGTAAGGAGCTGGTGGACAGTGGTCATGGAAGTACGGCTCGTAAGGGCCGTCCAATGCTGCTTGTGAAATAAAAAAGATTTGGGGCGCGCTAGCGCCCTCTGCAAGTTAGAGCCATTATTTACATGGAGAGGCTAAAAATGTAGTTTTGATGTTTACTGACAAAGATTAATGGCACATCAGGCCAATAAAATGCAGTGTGGCCGCGCTAGCGCTCTTGGTAGGGTTATGGCGCGGCAATGGAGGCATTAAAAGAGGCACGGCCCGCGAGGGCCGTTCGATGCCGCTTGCGGCTTTAATTATTGTTGTTTTTTAAAGATAAATTATATTTGATCTGAAATTTGAAAATAAATAAACCTTATTTATTTTCACATATTAGTAAATTTATTTTCACATATTAGTAAATTTTTGCTAATATGTGGCCTATCTAATGCCTGTTTAGAATGAAAATAAGTGGAAATGTCAGTCGGTCTAACAATAAACTTCTGTTAGTCCAACTGACATGAAAGTGGTTTACGATCATTATTCATTAAATAATTATACAATTTATATTTTTATCACCTAACATTTTGTTTTATTGTCTGTTTAGCTAATATATATATATATATACATGTATATACATGTATATATATATATATATATATATATATATATATATATATATTTTTTTTTTTTTTTTTTTTTTTTTTTTACATTTTAACACATTCTTTCCATCAAGGAGAGGTTTCCCCAAAACAGATCCTGTTGCTAGAGAGAGGATGCTAAGGAAAAGGAGAGACAGGTACAGTGGAAAGAGAAAGTAAGTACATACTTTGGAATTTCTCATATTTCTGCCTAAATTGGTCATAAAATGTGGTCTGTGTTAGGATTTGGGTGGGTTGTTCGGGTTTAGTTGGGGTTTTGTTTGGTTTTCCCTTGTCTTAGTCTCTGTCTGTCATGTTGCGTCTCCTCCCTCTCCTTGATTGCCTGCTCCTCCCTTACTCGTTTCACCTGTGCCTTGTTTCCTCGTGTGTATATATTCCCCTGTGTTCTCCTGTGTCGTCGTGCGTGCATTGTTTTGTTCCGGCCTATGTTCGTCGTGTTTGCCTGTGTTGCTCTGCTCCTGCTGTTACCATTAAACTTGGAAGTTTGGACGGAAAGCTGTCGGCGTTTGGGTCTCTTTCCCGCACCTCACCCCTAAACCGTAACAGAATGCACGCACCAGATCCAGACCCAGCGGACAGCGCCCGGTGCGCGGATAACCCGGCACCAGGTGGACGGTCCCGTCCGGGGGCATTTCCCGTGTGGTTGTCCACGCCGGTGCCCCAGGACCGCCCTTCTCCGTGTTCGCAACCAGCACCCCGGGACTGGCCTTCGTGTGTGCAACCAGCACCCCGGGACTGGCCTTTGTGTTTTCCGCCGGCGCCCCGGGACTCTCGCCTGTCCGTCCCCGCGCCTCGGCTAGCCCTGGGTTGGCCTTCGCCCGACCCACAGCGGCGGCGGCGGGGGGGCCGCCCAGCACCGGAGCCTGCGGACCGGCTCGCTCCGTGGTCTACGCAGCTGCCCCGGTCCAGTCTTCGCCTTCGCCTCTGGCCCGGTCTACGCAGCTGCCCCCGGTCCAGTCTTCGCCTTCGCCTCTGGCCCGGTCTACGCAGCTGCCCCCGGTCCAGTCTTCGCCTTCGCCTCCGGTCCAGTTTTCGCCTTCGTCTCCGGTCCGGTCTTCGTCTCCGGCCCGGTCTTCGTCTTCGTCTCCGGCCCGGTCTTCGTCTTCGTCTCCGACCCGGTCTTCGCAGTCGTCTCTAGCCCAGTCTCCGCCACGGCCCCCGGACCCGGGGCCGCCAGACCCGGTGCCCCTGTGGGACCCACCGGACTGGCTGCCTCCGAGGGTCCCCCCGGATCGGCGGCCGTTGTGGAGCCGCCCGGACCTACTGCCTTGTGGGCCCCTCCTGGGCCGCTTTCTACAGGCTTTGCGGGGGCGTTCGCGGGGTTTCCCGCCCGACCTCCTCTGGGGCCTCCCAGACTGGCGTGCCCCGGGGGTCCCGGTGCGGCCACCTCCGCGCCCCCCTGAGCGACGGCCCCGTGGTCCCAGGGCCGGCCGCGGTCGGTGCCGCCGGCCTCGTCATCCCCGGGGTCCTCTGGGCCCACCGCCTTGGGGACCTTCCTTCCCCCGCGGGGGGTCTTGACTTTTGGGGGAGGGGTTTGTGATATTTTTTTTTTGTTGGGTTGTTCCCGCCTCCAGGCCCCCTCCGCCCGCCCGGGCCCGTCGGGCTTTCGGTTTTTGTTTTTGGGCCGTCTGGGAGCCGTCCCTTGGGGGGGGGTTATGTTAGGATTTGGGTGGGTTGTTCGGGTTTAGTTGGGGTTTTGTTTGGTTTTCCCTTGTCTTAGTCTCTGTCTGTCATGTTGCGTCTCCTCCCTCTCCTTGATTGCCTGCTCCTCCCTTACTCGTTTCACCTGTGCCTTGTTTCCTCGTGTGTATATATTCCCCTGTGTTCTCCTGTGTCGTCGTGCGTGCATTGTTTTGTTCCGGCCTATGTTCGTCGTGTTTGCCTGTGTTGCTCTGCTCCTGCTGTTACCATTAAACTTGGAAGTTTGGACGGAAAGCTGTCGGCGTTTGGGTCTCTTTCCCGCACCTCACCCCTAAACCGTAACAGTCTGATCTTCATTAAAATCACAAGAATGAGTAAACAGTTTCTGCTTAAACTAATACCACCCAAACAATTACATGTTATCATCTTGGCCATAACATGTAAATATTCCCCGGACAGGGAGGAATATGTAAGTGAACCCTTGGATTAAACAGCTGGTTGACCCTCCTTTAGCAGCAATAACTTCATCCAGGTATTTACTGTAGTTGCAGATTAGACGTGCACAACGATCAGGATGAATTGACAGTTCTTTACAAAACAGTTGTAGGTCAGTGTCAACTCCTGCCCAAACTTGAAAAAGGCCCGACTTCAAACAAAAGGACGCTGGGACAGTCAGTGAGATTCCTGGGATGTCTGGTGTGAATAACTTACTCAAGGTCATATCACAGCATCTTTATCGGGTTCAGGTCAGGACTTTGACTGGGTCATTTCAGAACATGTATTTTATTCTTCTGAAACCATTCTGAAGTTGATTTGCTCATTGTCTTAATAAACTTGACAGTTCATTTTTCCTTTGATGACAGCACATTGTCCAGGCCCTGAGGAAGCAAAGCACCCCCACACCATGATGCTCCCTGTGCCCCCACACCATGATGCTCCCTGCGCTATACATCATGGTGGGGATAAGGTTTTGATGCTGCTGGCTTTTCGATTTTTCCTCGACACGACATTGTGTGTTCTGCCCCAAACAATTCAACTTTGTGTTCATCAGTCCACTGTATATTTTGCCAGTAGTGCTGTGGAGCATCCAAGTGCTATTTTGCAAACTTCAAACGTGCAGCAATTTTTTTCAGACAGTAATGGCTTCCTCCGTGGCGTTCTCCCATGAAAAAGATTCTTGTTCAATGTTTTGCATATCGTAGATGTGTCAGTAAATCTTGATAGTAAGTCTAAAGAGAGCTCTTTTGAGCGAGGCATAGTGCAAGACCATTCTTAACTAGTGTGTCTTTTTCAGTGGCAAGGGCAGCTTTAAGCTAGCCTGGCTAACGCCAGACTGCTGTGTGCGCTCGAATCTTTTCGAACTGCACAGCAGCCTGGGGACCATGGCTGAAATTTTCGCATGGATTTGGGACCAATCACAGAACGAGGAGGGACGGCTAGACGATGACGCACTATTCGACATACGGAAGCTTGTAGTTTGTTTAGGGATAAAAAAAATTTAAAAAAAATTACGGATCCAACATGACAGCAGCAGACGCAACGCCATCTTTCGATCAAGCTTTAGACCGTGTTCTAGATAGTTTAGCTCAAAAGTTTACAGCGAGTACGTCATACGTCATCTGATACGATGATACGATTGGCTATACGAGCAGACGCATGATAGACATTCGTAGCGCCCAATAAACGGCTCTGGACAATCGTGAACCACACCTTTCCTACCAGAAAATGACTTGTGATTTTAGTCTGGCGTTAGCCCGGAAAATGACAGAACTACCAGTAAGGTCACACAGGTTCGTTTAAATTGAGGACAGACACTTGCTCCATTTTGAAAATATCATAAATTAATTTCTTTTACATTTGTTTGGTAAAACAGTTTGTCACTAATTCATTTCGTTGTAGGGTCCAGGTTTCACCAGTTGAGTCCAAGTTAAGCACGGTTATTTCTGTTAACCCACCAGTTTCCTTTTAGTTCACAGAATTTAGTTCAGAAACGGTAAAGCAGTCCGGGATCATCCAGTAACCAAACAAGTCCAAATTTAACAGGTGTAAACATAATTAAACAGCTATAGCAGAGCATTGCTCAGGGTTACACAGAGTCCAAACATCAGAGCAACAGTTGGTTCGCAGTGTCTCTGGGCTCCAAGTAGCCGGGGACTACCAAATGACCTGCCTCGGTGGTCCAGAGCCCAACGCTTTTGAGTGACCGGAGGCCTGAAAGGGCGGGTCCGGCCGAGAAAAAATGGGCACTCAAGTTCCACAGTATCACTGGACAGCCAACTTGACACTACAGCTTCACACATAGCTGTGAGGGCATGAAGGTAACGGGAGCCAGCATTTAATGCGCTCTACAGGGGCACTGAGATGGGAGTGGTGGTGCACCAGAGCAGGAAGTGCTTGAGGTCAGGGGACAGGAAGCTAATTGATGGGCCATTTATATACAGGGCGCCGCCAACAGGCAGGAGGGAGTACAACAGGCGCCATGTCACACTCCACCCGGCCAACTGTATCGTCGCCCCGATGATAAACTTAAAATCACACCATAACACACAAGACCGAAGGGCGTGGTAAAGTCTTTCACTCCCACCATCCCCCCTACACTCACGACTGACCAAAATTCATACACTACACACAACGAAAGAGGGCTCTTAAAGCTCACCTCTATCTGGTTAAAATCTGACACCTTTGGACCAGTGTACAGAATTACAGCCGCTGATAACCTGTAGTTAAGCGCAGGGCCGCACACCAATAACACGTTAAAACCATGGCACTGAAACTACCTCACCTCCCTTTCCTTGGATGAGGGGCCTTGACGGCAATTACATCCAGCGCATTACCACAACAACCTTTAGAGACTGCCATACCCAACCCCCGACTACTTTTGTAGTGATGACGGCTGCGCGAGAGCACTGTCGATGGGTGAGGAAAACACAAGCGAGGCGGCTACCCCAGCGGCCCCGAACATCTCACCAGGCATGTACCGTCACCTGGGCGGTTTGATCCACCCACTAACGACTCCTGGGTACGGCTCTCTCCAGAGGGTTGGTGCCATGACTTCAAACACCACCGCCGAAACTTCCCCGCAACCACAACTCCTATCCAACTGTTGCTCTGATACACAAAACAAAACAAAAGTCCGATATCACAATTTCAATGTCAGGTTTTCACAACACAGGATCACAGTTTAATTTTCTGCAGCATTAGCTTTTTACAGGGTTTAGTAACGGACATACCACTGCCATGATTATGTTTTTAGCATAATTGAAAGCAAAAGGCACACATGTAAAAATGAAAAGGCAAACAAAACACACTATTTACAATAATAACCACTTCAAACTAATGTATGCACAAAGCAAATCAAAAACACAGAAACAAAACCAGTCACTGGGCATCAGGTTAAGCCCGTAACATAGGCCCCTTAATTAGGCTAATACACTGCCTGTGTTAGCTGTGACACCTTTCCATAACCAAAACCAAAACAAAACTGGAACAAGTTGTCTGTTTTTTCGCAATTATCCTGCCGACGTGCGCCAGAATGTGACAGGTGGTGTAGAGCTAGGTAGCTTTAGCCATGTAAAACTACCAAGGTGACTGCGACAACGCCACCGGGTGGTCAGCCCGGAAAATGACAGAACTACCAGTAAGGTCACACAGGTTCGTTTAAATTGAGGACAGACACTTGTTCCATTTTGAAAATATAATAAATTAATTTATTTTACATTTGTTTGGTAAAAACAGTTTGTCACTAATTCATTTCGTTGTAGGGTCCAGGTTTCACCTGTTGAATCCAAGTTAAGCACGGTTATTTCTGTTAACCCACCAGTTTCCTTTTAGTTCACAGAATTTAGTTCAGAAACGGTAAAGCAGTCCGGGATCATCCAGTAACCAAACAAGTCCAAATTTAACAGGTGTAAACATAATTAAACAGCTATAGCAGAGCATTGCTCGGGGTTACACAGAGTCCAAACATCAGAGCAACAGTTGGTTCGCAGTGTCTCTGGGCTCCAAGTAGCCAGGGACAAATGACCTGCCTCGGTGGTCCAGAACCTAACGCTTTTGAGTGACCAGAGGCCTGAAAGGGCGGGTCCGGCCGAGAAAAAATTGGCACTCAAGTTCCACAGTATCACTGGACAGCCAACTTGACACTACAGCTTCACACATAGCTGTGAGGGCATGAAGGTAACAGGAGCCAGCATTTAATGCGCTCTAGAGGGGCACTGAGATGGGAGTGGTGGTGCACCAGAGCAGGAAGTGCTTGAGGTCAGGGGACAGGAAGCTAATTGATGGGCCATTTATATACAGGGCGCCGCCAACAGGCAGGAGGGAGCACAACAGGCGCCATGTCACACATTGTCTAATATGAAACGAGAACAACTAAAAATTCCTAAAAAACAGTTACCTTTGCTTGAACAAACAATTAGGGAGACTGACTGGGCACAGTATGTTCAGGAAAATTGTCTAAAAAGTAGCTGCAGTCTCTTTATGAATCGACTTAAAACAATTATAAATGGCTTCAGGAAGAAAATCACATGCAAACGAGGAAAGGGAAATAATCTGCCCTGGATAAATGGAGATATTTGGTCTCATATGAAACAAAGGGATCATGCTCTCAAAATGGCTCTTAAAAGTAAGAAAGATAATGATAGGCGATTGTTTACGTCTCTAAGAAATAAAGTCACAAAACTGATAAGAAATGCAAAAGCTTCCTTTTTCATCAATGTTAAAAATAATTCAAAGGGGAATGCAAAAGGAAATATGGCAGAATTTAAACAAATTAACAGGAAAAAATGCTAACGTAAATAAACCAATAAAATTGAAAATAGAGGTCTATGAGGATGCAAGTGTGGCTGCCAATGCTCTTAATAATTTTGTCGCATCCATACAAAAATTGACAACTCATAACCAATCTAATTTTAAAGTTGAACCTCTAAAAATTGATGTTCCCATATTGACATTCACAGAAGTTGTACTGTGGGTGTGTATATAGGAACCAATGTGTGATATATACCGGGTGGGACACATTAAGTAGGAACACTCCCTGCTGTACTGCAATAAAGCTAGAGTCTAAACGCTACAAGTGGCTCCCGTCTTACTTAAGCTTGTATCCATGGTCAGACATAATAGTACAGAAGTGACTCAGTCAAAGATAGAAACAATCATCTCATCTATCAAGTCTTCAAGGGCAAAGGATATCTATGATACCTTGTTTTTAAAATCAAATAAGGTATCATTAATCCCATCCTTATGTAAATTAATAAACTGGTCAATCACTGAAGTATTATTTCCCACTGCCTGGAAAACCGCTGTAATCACACCCATCTTTAAATCAGGGGAACAAACGAATATAAACAATTATAGACCAATAAGCTTTCTCCTGACATTATCAAAAGTATTGGAAAAATGTGTTTCAGAGCAAATCATTTCTCATTTAAATTATTCACCATTTAAGTTGCATCCAATGCAATTTGGATTTCGGAAATTTCATTCTACCGATACTGCAAACATTTATCTTACAGAGAATATCAAGTCATAATTGGATAGAGGGGGTATAGTTGGGGCAATCTACCTCGACTTAAGAAAAGCCTTTGATACTGTCAATTCAGACATATTAATTGCTAAATTATCTAATTTTAACTTTTCACCTAAGGTGCTATGGGTGGCATCATACTTACAGACAGGAAACAGTGTGTCAGGGTTAATAACAAAACATCTGAAGTAATGTATAATTATGTAGGTGTGCCCCAGGGCTCAACCCTTGGCCCTTTACTCTTCAGTTTATTTATCAATGATTTACCTGATGTGTGTTCTGAAGCATCATGTCAGTTATATGCTGACGACACCATCATTTATGTTCACGCAAAAACGAAACAGCTGGAGGCAGAGAAGCTGTCATCTGTAGGGATGGGAATCGAGAACCGGTTCTACAAGTAGACCCGGTTCTGTTTGAGCAAAGCATCGGAACCGTACGTCTACTTCATTATCGATCCCTCTTATCGATGCTCCCGCTCTGAAAACACTCTTTTTGCGCCGCGGAGCTAGACACACGTGCGTAATGACATAGTTCTCGAGTCTGTTGACGCTGCTAGTTCGAAGTAAGCAGGGAAACATCAACCCAATCTCAATTCTACCCCTTAGCTCTCCGCTTCGCCTGTCCCCTCCATTTTGCGCGTTTACGAGACGAAAGAGTGTCGTCAATTAAAACAGTCCATTGTTATAAACGTGTCAGTTCTACGTTTTCGCTTTGCTGCTGCTGCTGCAAACACTGTATTGCCTGACTTTGGAGTTTCTTTCCAAACTTTCGATACGTCGCTATTGACATGACACACGGGGTTCAGTGCTGCTGCGCCCGCCATCTCCCCGTGCCAATGTGCTCTGAGCGCGGGTCCGATCTGTCTGAGGGCACCTCGGCAGCCTCCGCTCAGGCCCGGGGCTCAGAGCGGAGGCTGCGGCTGCCTGTCCCCGCTATGAGTGCGCTGTGAGCGTATCGGCTGATCTCTCGCAGCTCTGGCTAACTGGCTTGTTGCAGTTCACACGGACGGGAGAAGGAGAAAGTAGCGCCGGATGAAGCAGAAATAGATGAAAATCTGTAGGGTTTGGGCTGAGACCGGGTCCTGTTGTTTAGGTGTTACAAAACAGCATCAGTCTGTTACAAGTTACAGACACTTGTTGAAAAGTACAAATGTTACCATTATATTTTAGAGGATGCCAGGCAGGCTGAGTGCCAGCAGGAGCCACAGTATATTTGGAAACTTGCTTCATTTAATGGGCAAGCACAACAAGTGGTGTCACCATGGATTCTCAATTATCATTTAAAAACATGTTAAGAAATTGAGGAACAAAATTAAATTCAATTTAGTGAATTTTAAACACATTAGAAATAACTTAACAACTGATGCTTCAAAATTGTACCTAAACGCCACTATTCTCTCGCATATTAATTACTGTATGACAAGTTGGTCTCAGGCCAACCAGACCACATTGTTGCCCATAGAAAGACTTTATAAGCAGACAGTAAAAACATTAGACAAAAAGAACAATTCATATTACTATTGTAAAGTCTTTACCAAACATAATTTTTGAAGATTTGATAATGTACTCTGATGTAATTATGGTCTATAAAACCCTAAATGGACTTGCACCGCCCCCATTACAGGACTTTATACAGACTTTATACTGCTCATCAAGCAGAGCAGACTGTAGAATCCCATT
Organism: Neogobius melanostomus; assembly: GCA_007210695.1. Lineage (NCBI taxonomy): Eukaryota > Metazoa > Chordata > Actinopteri > Gobiiformes > Gobiidae > Neogobius > Neogobius melanostomus. The sequence continues at coordinate 55,094 of VHKM01001123.1, read as the reverse complement.
TAGAAAGACTTCATTTGGACAATCTGCCTTCTCAGTACGCGCAGCACACTCCTGGAACTTGGTCCCAACAGAATTGAGGAACCTGACCTCATTCCACACTTTTAGGAACTCTGTAAAGGAGTGTTTTTTGGACAATCAGACATGTGAACACAACATGGTCTAAAGTCACCAACCACTGATACATGTCTTGCTGTGTGAAAGATTGTGGGGTTGTGTGTATTGTCCCTTTCTGGTTTTTTAGTTGAACAAATTTACCTATTTCTTGCATTTTAACTATATGTTGTTATTCTTCATTCACTGTCTTTTTATGTCTCTGTGATAGTGTTTTGCTGTATGTTTGTGCCTGTTGTATGTCTTATTCTACCTCTCTTGACATCAATCTGCCATGGGACTATGGATGAAAATTAGCCTACAGTGCATCCGGAAAGTATTCACAGCGCTTCACTTTTTTCACATTGTGTCATGTTTACAACCCTAAACGTAAAGATTTTATTTTGAATTTTTTACTGAAAGTTCACACACAAGTAACAGACAACTGTGAAGTGAAAGCAAAATGATACATGATTCTGTTATTTTTCAAAAAATAGAAAAGTGAAAAGTGGGGCGTGCATAAGTATTCATAACGCATTTTCGGAGTGCATTAAATTGCCTTTATAACATTCCTAAAGACTGCAGCATGTTCACACCTTGCCCTAACCATTAAATAGAGGCCACCTGTGTGTAATCTACTCCCAGTATAATTAAGCTGTTCTGTGAGGGCCTCAGAGCTATGGTCAGAGTGTATTGGTCACTAAACAACATCATGAAGTCCAATAACACACCAGATGGGTCCGAGATAAAGTTATTGAGAAGTATAAAGCTGGGTTAGGTTATAAAACATTTCCAAAGCTTTGAACATCTCTCAAAGTACAGTTAAATACATCATCCAGGAATAGAAAGAATGTGGCATCACTGCAAACCTACCAAGACCCGGCTGTTCTCCTAAACTTACTGACCGAACAAGGACCGCACTGACCAGAGCTGTTACCAAGAAGCCTATGATGACCCTGGATGAACTGCAGAGAGCTACAGCTCAGGTGGGGGAAACTGTACACAGGACAACTATTAGTCGTACACTGCACAAATCTGGCCTTATGGCAGAGTGGCATTTTTGAAAGAAAACCATAAGAAATACCGTTTTCTGTTTGCTAGAAGCCACATGGAGGCCACATGGTGGCTTCTAGCAAACAGAAAACGGGACTTCTTATGGTTTTCTTTCAAAAATCGCTTGTTCTTGCCATAATTGCAATAACATGAAAACCTGTCACAGGCTACTGATGCGAGCTCGACTGGGCCACGTGAGACCTCAGACACACCGGCTGCGTATTTATTTAGTGCGTAAGTCCACGTTACCACAATGTTGCAGACATGGCCACACTAAACCCAGCGTTCGTGCTCTGACACGCCACGAACGTCAACATGTTGCCTGTCAAATCAATGAACATGCATGTAAGAAAAATAATTCACTATACAAAGTCTTTTTAACAAAAAGAACAAGTGAATCTGAAAATAAGTACAAAAGATACAAAAACAAACTTACAAACATAATAAGAAACTGCAAAAAAAATTATTACAGTGCACTACTCGAAAAAAATAAGACAAACACTAAAGCTCTCTGGTGTACCATAAATGATGTACTTCGAAGGACTCCAAAAGGAAATGTATTACCACAGAGCTTTATGTCAAAAGGTCAGAAAATTGAAATGAAATTGTGAGCGAGTTCAATAAGTATTTTATAAGCATAGGACCTCAATTATCCTCCTCAATAACTCCACCATGCACACATTATAATTATGTCTATGTCCAGGAAAACCCAAATACAATGTTTCTTACGCCAACAACAGGACAAGAAATAACCGATATAGTTAGAAATTTCATAAATAAGAAATCCTTGGACTGTGACGAGGTAGATATGAGTATTGTTAAACAGGTCATCGATCACATTGTCACACTGCTTTCCCATATTTTTAATTTGTCTTTCAAAACTGGTAAATTTCCAGATTTAATGAAAATGGCTAAAGTTATTCCCATCTATAAAAATGGTGACAAAACTCAATTCTCTAACTACACACCTACCTCAATTCTCAAAAATATTAGAAAAGCTCTATACAACTCGACTAGACACATTTATAGATAAATAAAATATTTTAAATGACAGTCAATATGGCTTTCGCAAAAGCAGATCTCCCGCTCTCGCGTTAATGGAACTCAGAGGAAATCACTAATAAGATCGACAAGGAAAAGTATTCAATAGGTATTTCATCGATCTTAAAAAGGCTTTCGACACTATGGATCACAATATACTCCTGAACAAACTACAAAAATATGGGATAAGAGGTACTGCTTTCAATTGGATTGAATCCTACTTAAACCGTAAACAGTATGTTCAAATGGGGCAGTGCAGAGCCATGTGTGATACCCTAGTGTGTGGTGTCCCCAAGGGATCGGTGCTGGAACCTAAACTATTTTTATTATATATCAATGATGTGTACTTGGTTTCCATCCATCCATCCATCCATCCATCCATTTTCTTCCGCTTTATCCGGGGCCGGGTCGCGGAGGCAGCAGTCTCAGCAGAGATGCCCAGACTTCCCGATCCACGCACACCTCCTCCAGCTGTTCTGGGGGGACCCCGAGGCGACACCAGGCCAGCTCGGAGACATAGTCCCACCAGCGTGTCCTGGGCCTTCCACGAGGCCTCCTCCCAATAGGACATGCCTGGAACACCTCCCGAGGGAGGTGACCAGGAGGCATCCGGAACAGATGCCCTAGCCACCTCAGCTGGCTCCTTTCGACGTGAAGGAGCAGCGACTCTACCCGAGCTCCTCCCGGGTAACTGAGCTCCTCACCCGATCTCGGAGGGTGCGCCCAGCCACCCTGCGAAGGAAACTCATTTCGGCCGCTTGTATCCGCGATCTTGTCCTTTCGGTCATTACCCAGATCTCATGACCATAGGTGAGGGTGGGAACGTAGATCGATCGGTAAATCGAGAGCTTTGCCCCCTGACTCAGCTCCCTCTTCACCACAACAGTCCGATACAGCGACCGCATCACTGCTGGCGCTGCACCGATCTGTCTATCGATCTCACGCTCCATCCGTCCCTCACTCGTGAACAAGACCCCGAGATACTTGAACTCCTCCACTTGAGGTAAGGACTCCCCACCGACCTGAAGCGGGGAAGCCACCTTTTTCCGGTGGAGAACCATGGCCTCAGATTTGGAGGTGCTGATCCTACTTGGTTTCCAAGAAGCTTAAACTGGTCCTTTTTGCAGATGATACAACAATCATACTCTCAGGTGCAGACTTACAGCAAATGTGTTATGAAACCTGGGTTGAACTCAAGAGCAGAACCAAGATAAAGGTTTAAGAATATTTATTTTAAACAAACAGGGTAAGCAGGTAGGTATCAGGCCGGAGTAGCAGGTAGGTATCAGGCCGGAGGTCCAGGGAGGAGCAGGTAGGTATTGGGCCGGAGGTCCAGGGAGAAGCAGAAGCTGGAGTCTTAGGCTGAAAACCTCTGAAAAACAAAGGAAACTATCAAAAACTGGACTATGGAAAAGATATCAAAACTGATTGCAAAAAGTCTCAGGAGCCGTAGTCTAGTTACCACTTTTGTAGTATGACAAACTGGCGAAGTATGAAGACTGTTTGATTGTAGATGGCTTGCAGGTGAGCGTTGATCAGCCAGCAGCTGGGAGAGAAGGACTCCGCCCAGGTAACTCCACACAAACACACACACACACACACACACAGAAGGGGAGGGGGAGAGGAGGACAGCCAGGATATGACAAAATGGTGATCGAGATTACAGAAGAAATGGATAAATTGACAACACAGCTTGGCAGTTTGGGGTAAATGATTTGGAGGTTGGCCCTGCGCTGGTGTGGGGTGATGTCCCCCCTTGGATCTTACCCCTGCCTAATGTGAATATTAATTTGATTGAGAGAAGGAAATGTTGGAATGGGACGAATGGTGCAGCACTTGCTGAAGAGTATGTAAGGAAAAGTTATTATAGTTACTTGGAGATATACACAGATGGATCAAAAGATCCAAATACAGGGCATGTTGGGGCTGGTGTGTATATCCCGGAGTTTGATGTGTCAATTTGTAAAAGGATTCCTAATAACATGTCAGTGTTTACAGCTGAGATAACGGCCATCATTCTAGCTCTACAGTGGGTAGAGGAGGTCTGGCCTGAGAGAGTGGTTATTTGCTCAGATTCAGCGGCTGCATTGGAAAGCCTCCATGCTAAGGAAACCTGCCGAGATGACTTGTTACTGGAAGTTCGCCTTGCACTGCTAAGGGCACAGAGGTCTGGCTTGGTGGTTTGTTTTTGTTGGATCCCTGGTCATATAGGCATAGCTGGCAATGAAACAGTAGATAGAATAGCAAAAAGGCATTAAAGTTACCGGATGAGGACACTGTGAGGATTCCAGTAGGTAAAGGAGAGGCAAAATCCTTGATTACTGAAGCAGTTCGACGTGTGTGGCAGACTATGTGGGACTCAGATGGTAAAGGGAGACATCTGTATAGTATTCAAAAAGCCGTCAGGATGGAAGGTTGTAAAGGGAAAGGCAGGAAGGAAGAGGTGGTGCATTCAAGACTAAGATTAGGACACACGGGTTTAAGGAAAACTTGATTTTTATTGGGAAAAGTAGAGTCTGAGAATTGTGATATGCGTGATGTGCCAGAGAGCGTGGAGCATGTGATTGATTGTTTATTCCGAGTTCAATGTACATTACATACTTCTTTTTTTTCCATTAGCATGTGCTACTTTTATGACTTTTGACATGCGTTTATGACATTTCCACATGCTTCTATATATACATAACACTGTACAGAAAACTCGAAAAGGAGTGGGAGGAAGTAAACTTATAAGTTCCCACCCCTGTATGTATCATAATTTCATTCATGTTAATGGAGCCAGTAGCAGGGCAGTTTGCGACAACCTGATGGCAACAAGCAGCACAACCAGCACAAGGATCCCAGCCAATCCCAGGTGCAGCAGGCCGACAACGCAACGACACGCCAGCAACGCCCCAAAGCAGCTGAGCCAGTGACACACAAACCTCCCCACCAACAAGTGACAGGGCGCCGTGTTCAGTCAGTACGACCACGAATAAAATGTGTTGGTTTGAGGAAAAACAAAAAACAAAGTCTGGTTTGAATGTGTTAATTTTGTATTTTTCTTTCTTTTCTTTTTTTTTAATTGTTTTTTTTTTCCTTGTTCTTTCTTTATAACATTTATTTAACATGTGTTAATGGAATGTAGGAAGTATGAAAGGCAGAGGAGGATTCTGAGGGATAGGATGTATGAGCTGGAGAGGGCCTGGAGTCTACAAAACGTATAGGTTTCCTTTTTTATTTTTATTTTTTTATTATTTTTTTTGTGGTTGGTTTGCGCACAATCAGAATGTAACCTGAAGTAACTAGCTTCCCGAGACACACACGGTACAGTAGGTGGCGGTGTGCACCTAAGCTGTTGGTTGCCACCCGCCAATAATTGAAAGAAGAAGAAGAAGAAGAACAGACTGTTACCTCCAACACACGGTGAACTAGTTGGCTGCTTAGTTTGCTAAGTTTTGAGATAATTCCTGTTTTTGGATTTTCACTTACCTGTCTCCTATTCTCCTCAGTTCCTCGCCGCCGTCGTCTTCCTGGATTACTTTACCTGAGAATATCTGCCGCCTCTACCACGACCAGCTGCCCCATCCTACAGCCACCTGCTTACTTGGACAATAAAACCTACCTTTACCTTTTCCCCTTCTGTCTGGTGTCCATTTGTTGGGTCCTTCCTCTGTCGAGCCATAACAGAACAATCTGGCCACATGGACCCATCGGACCTAGACCCAATCCGACAAGCCCTGGCTGCTCAGGGTATCAGAGTGGGTCATCATGAAACAATGTTACGGCAGGTTTCAGAGAGGCTCAGCTCTACAACTATCTACAAGCGTGACTCGACTATCTACGCAATTGGACCAGCTTGCCTCTCAGCTCTCCGCCACGACTGGACCAACACGGCCTTCCCATGGTGCACCACAAGCCTCGGTTCTCCCTCCGGTTCCACCCGCTTCCTTTGCTGCACGAGAACCACACATCCCCACACCAGAGCGCTATTCGGGTCATCTTGGGTCCTGTGGGCAGTTCCTTCTCCAGTGCTCCCTCGTTTTCGACATACAGCCAAATACCTACTTCTCAGATAAGTCTCGCATTGCCTTTGTAGTAAGTCTACTCACCGGAAGAGCAGCACAATGGGCTACAGCAGTTCTGGAGAATAACTCCTTTGTTAGGCAGTCGTATGAGGCATTTTCGGAGGAGATGAGAATTTTTGATCACCCACTTAAGGGCAAAGAAGCCACTAAGAGACTACTTTCTCTCAGTCAGGGCTCCTCATCTGTCACTCAGTATGCCATCGATTTTCGCATTTTAGCAGCAGAGAGTGGCTGGGACAACACTGCCTTACAAGGAGCTTTTATGAGGGGCCTGTCTGATAGAATTAAAGATGAGCTAGCCGCACGTGATGAGACGGACACTCTCGAAGATCTTATTTCCCTGGCCACCTGTCTAGATAACAGACTTGGAGAGAGACAAAGAGAGAAGACGGGGCGACAGTCTTTACCTCGTGTAGTCACCTCGCCTCAGTCTTCCCCCTCTTCCACCAGAGCTCCTACTAACCTTCCTCCTGCGTGTTCTAGCCCTCCTGCGCAATCTACTGGTGAGGAGCCTAAGCAGCTTGGACGGGCACGACTCACCCCTGCTGAAAGCCAGCGTCGTCAAATGTCCGGGTTGTGTCTTTATTGCGGACAGGCTAGACACTACATAAGCTCCTGTCCCCAGCTACCAAAAGAGATTGCTCGTCAGTAAATGGAGAGGTACTGGTGAGTCAAACGTCCTCTCTCCCTATTTCTACACCACAAAGGCTACAAATTCAATCTACACTCTACTGGTCACGTGAGTCCATTCCTCTTGTTGCACTAGTTGATTCCGGGGGGTGATGATAACTTTATTGATGCTAACACTGTCTCTCAAGCCAATATTCCTTTGGAGCCCTTAAGTCCCCTAGAGAAGTCAATGCTTTGAATGGGGAGAGATTAGCCTGTATCACCCATCTTACAGTTCATCTAACTCTTGTTGTTTCTGGTAATGATAGGGAAACCATCCAATTTTTGGTTCTTCCTTCACCACATGCCCCTTTAGTTTTGGGACTCCCCTGGTTAAGGATGCATAATCCACACATTGACTGGGTTACCAACCATATTTCCAGCTGGAGTGTGTTCTGTCACAGCAATTGTCTTCAGTCAGCCATAACCTCCTGCGACCCAGTCTCTTGTACCCCACCTTCTCCTCCCGATTTATCTACTGTCCCTCCTGAATATCATGATCTTGGTGAGGTGTTCAACAAAAGCAAGGCATTGGGTCTCACCCCACACCGTCCTACGATTGCGCCATTGATCTGTTGCCGGGCACTCCTTTGCCCACCAGTCGTCTCTATAAATTATCTCGCCCGGAGAGGGAGACTATGGAGGTTTATATAAAGGATTCTTTAGCTGCTGGTTTGATTACGTCCCTCTTCCTCCCCTGTTGGAGCGGGGTTTTCTTTGTTGATAAAAAGGACAGGACATTGAGACCATGCATTAACTACCGAGGATTAAATGAAATAACGGTAAAGAATAAATATCCTCTACCCCTCATTGATTCGGCCTTCGAACCTCTTCATCAGGCCACCGTTTTCACTAAATTGCACTTGAGAAATGCATATCATTTGGTTCGCATTCGGCAAGGAGACGAATGGAAGACAGCCTTCAACACTCCCCTTGGCTACTTTGAGTATTTGGTCATGCCTTTTGGTCTTACAAATGCACCAGCAGTCTTTCAGGCCCTTGTTAATGATGTCCTTCGGGATATGCTGAACAGATTTGTTTTCGTTTATATTGACGACATACTTATTTTTTCCAAGAATCTTCAAGAGCATATCCAGCATGTTCCGTTGGTCCTGCAGCGCCTCCTGGACAACAAACCTTTTGTGAAGGCGGAGAAGTGCGAGTTTCATGCTGCTTCTGTTAACTTTCTGGGTTTCATTATTGCACAGGGGCAAGTCAAGGCGGACCCTGACAAGGTAAAGGCGGACCCTGACAAGGTAAAGGCGGACCCTGACAAGGTAAAGGCGGTGGCAGAATGGCCGAGACCTGACACTCGTAAAAAGCTTCAGCGTTTTCTTGGCTTCGCAAATTTTTACAGGAGGTTTATTAAGGACTACAGTAAGAAAGCAGCCCCTCTGACTCAACTCACCTCTACCCTCGTCCCTTTCAAATGGTCCAAAGATGCGGATGAAGCCTTCTCCACACTTAAATCGTTGTTCTCCTCAAGGCAATTCATCGTGGAGGTCAATGCTTCTGATTCTGGTGTTGGTGCGGTTCTATCCCAACGTTCCCCGATAGACCAACGTTTGCATCCGTGCGCCTATTTCTCTCGGCGACTCTCCCCAGCGAGGTAAACTATGACATTGGTAATAAGGAACGTTTGGCTGTCGTTTTGGCTTTGCAGGAGTGGAGACACTGGCTGGAGGGAGCTGAACACCCTTTCGTTGTCTGGACCCATCACAAGAACCTGTCCTATCTCCGATCGGCGAAGAGGTTAAACTCACGACAAGCAAGATGGGCCTTGTTCCTGGGTAGGTTTAATTTCATTATTACCTACCGACCTGGAACCCAGAATGTTAAGCCAGACGCCCTCTCGCGTCAGTCCACTCCGGACAACACGGTGTCCCAGCCTGATCCCATCCTGCCATCTTCATGCATAATTGATCCCAACAGCTCATCTGAGGTCCCCCTTCTACTCACCTGGTCGGTTCCGTGCACTGGGAAATTGAAAGAGTGGTCCGTGAGGCTCAAAAAGCTCAACCTACTTCAGGTGATTGCCCACAGGGATGCTTATTTGTCCCAGAGACTGTGCGTACTCAGGTTCTCCAGTGGGGGCATAGTTCCAAGCTTACTTGCCACCCAGGATTCCACAGGACCCTGAGCTTCCTTAAGCAGAGGTTCTGGTGGCCTTCTATGAGTAAGGACACTCGTTCTTTTGTTGCGGCCTGTACCACCTGCGCCCGAAGCAAATCCAACCATCAGCCTCCAGCGGGTCTGGTCAACCCTCTCTCCATTCCCAAGCGGCCTTGGTCCCACATTGCTGTAGATTTTGTTACTGGACTACCAGAATCCGATGGAAACACTGTTATACTTACGGTGGGTGATCGTTTTTCCAAGGCCGTACATTATGTTCCTCTACCTAAACTGCCCACTGCTACTGAAACTGCAAATCTTCTCGTCCTTCACGTGTACAGCCTTCATGGCATTCCTGTGGACATTGTGTCGGATAGAGGCCCTCAGTTCACTTCTCAAGTTTGGAGAGCTGTCTGTCAGCCTTTCATCAGGATACCGTCCTCAAACTAATGGTCAAGCTAAACGAGCCAATCAAGACTTGGGGTCTGCCTTATGCTGTGTTGCTTCCCGTAATCAGTCTTCTTGGTGCTCATACTTACCTTGGATTGAGTATTCCCATAACTCCTTATGGTGCGTACAGACCAAACGCTGACACGCCACCAACTTCCATGTTAACCCTATGTAGACGTGCTTCGACGCGCGTCGAAATGTAAGCAAAGCCGTCCGCGCGTATGAAGCGTTCCAAATGCGAGCAGATGAGGATTAACGCGCGTCAAAACCAGTGAGAACAGCGCGGTACAGAGCAGCGATGCCCCGCCCACTGCTTCATGCACTCAAGTAATCACAATCAACACGTGCGTTCATTTACGCCTTGTTAACCAATCAGGGACTGGGCTTAAATAGTGAGCACAAGCGTCACCTGTTACCTGCAGCAGTGGCGCAAAAAGGGCATACGCAATATATGCCTTTCATAGGGGCGCCAATAGTGATGTGTTCTTTTTAACAGTCTATGTGTGTCGGTCGTGAACGATCTGGCTCTTTTGAACGAGTCTTTACAGTGAACGATATGAACAGGTTCGCGGTGGTGAAGTGTTTTTTTTTTAATTCCTCTTTGGGGGAGGGGTGTCACTTTAGTTGTGCATGCTTATTTTGCGAAACAAAAGTCACTGCTGGAGTGGGGCAGAGAGGAGTGCAGAGGAACTGTCATCTCCACCGCTGCTGCTGCAGCCCCACGAGGAGCTCAAAGTGAGCATAAGGCAACAAGTTTGAGAAATAAAAGTCCTAATGAAATAATAAACACGGTTACAGAGGAGATCGCGTTGAAGCAAAACACATCTTTCACTTGCGTTGTTTTCTCCCCTCTTCCACGAGGGAGAGGAGGAAAAGTTACGTGAATGAAGCAACAGAAGCTTAATCGGGCCGTGTGATTGTTTTTTGTGATAAACTCCATAGAGGGAAATGTCGATGTTATATTGTGTGAAATAGTGACATTTTCGTTAAAATAAAGTCAATTCAATTTTCTTAAAAACAAACATCGTGTGTGTGTGTGTGTGTGTGTGTGTGTGTGTGTGTGTGTGTGTGTGTGTGTGTGTGTGTGTGTGTGTGTGTGTGTGTGTGTGTGTGTGTGTGTGTGTGTGTGTGTGTGTGTGTGTGTGTGTGTGTGTGTGTGTGTGTGTGTGTGTGTGTGTGTGTGTGTGTGTGTGTGTGGTGTGTGTGTGTGTGTGTGTGTGTGTGTGTGTGTGTGTGTGTGTGTGTGTGTGTGTGTGTGTGTGTGTGCGCGCGCGCTGGAAGCACCTGCGCGTGTGCGTGCGCTGGAAGCACCTGCAGTCAATCTCCAATTAGACTGATTCAAGAATCCTGCCAGATTGTTACCTCCAACACACGGTGAACTAGTTGGCTTTTTAGTTTACTAAGTTATGACATAATTCCTGTTTTTTGAATTTTCACTTACCTGTCTCCTGTGCTCCTCAGTTCCTCGCTGCCAGTCGTCTTCCTGGATTACTTTACCTGAGAATATCTGCCACCACGACCAGCTGCCCCATCCCCCGGCCACCTACTTACCTGGACAATAAAACCTACCTTTACCTTTTCCCCTTCTGTCTGGTGTCCATTTGTTGGGTCCTTTGTCGAGCCGTAACAAAATAGCGTGAGCGACCTGTGGCTTTTGTCACTGTGGCCTGATTGCAGTCAATTACAATAAATATAAGGAAAGAGAAACTTTAGGGGTTAAAATGAAGAGAGGAGGAGCTTGGCCCGTCTGCTGAAGGGACTCCATCGGCCCTGGGTCTCTATAGCCTGTCCGTCCATGGGAGTGGATCTCCTTCTGTGGTTCTCCCCAAGGTTTCTCTTTTCTCCCACTGGGTTTTTGAGTTTTTCCTTGCCGTGCTGGACAGTCTAAGGACAGGGGACACCGGCGACGAGCGGCGCCACCCACTGCTGACGCTTATTTGGACATTATGTCTGCCTGGATACTTGATTCACCTGAACTTTATATTGTCTTATTTACTACTCTGTTTTATTGCCTTAATGTTTGGTGCAGCCCTATGAGGCAACTTGTGATATTGGGCTATACAAAACCATTGATTGAAGGAGCTCTGGCTCTTTCTCTGACTTCTCAGCAGGCAGAGGCAGGGACTCGCCTCACCTCATGTTTAACTGTCATTTATGACAGAAAGTTGTATAAGGTCCGCTAGAATAGGTTAGTGTTAAATAAAAGCACATAAGAGCGAGGCCAGACTAATATTTCTCTTTCCTAGCTCTGTGTCATTGCATTGCAGAGCTCACCTCATCAAAGTCACTGTTGAGTTAAAGCGCGCGGTGCTGAACGCCGGTGTGTGGGCTAAACCATTTGGCACATTTTTAAAGGGGTGTCAGGGCCCTGAGATTCATCCATCATTATTGTTTGTGCAAAATTCTGTCTAGCAACCATTGTATTTCAGCCCTGTTTTGTTCAATTCTTATATCAATTATGAGGAAATTTAGAAAGTACAATACAGAACGCTTTTTGCAGCACTTTTGAGGGCCCCTACCCTGCTCTTGGCCCTGGGTACTCAGTACCCTTAACCCCCCAGTCCGATGCCCATGGTTGGGATGGTGTTGTCAGGCTTGCAAGATTCCCCCTTTTTCCGCCAAACGTGACAATGGTTATTATGGCCAAATGTTTTATTCATTTTTTCGTCAGGCCACAGGATATGTCTCCAAAAATTAAAGTATTCTTTTTTTATTTGCAAACTCTAAACAGGCTTTTTGATGTTTCTTTTCGAGTCAGTGCTTCTTCCTGGCAGAGTTCCCTCTCAGTCCATGTCGGTACAGGACTTGTTTCACTCTGGATAATGACAAACTCTTACCAGGTTCAGCATCTTCACCAGGGGTCTCATTTATCAAACTGTCCGTGAGAATCTGCCTATAAGAGTCCGTACGAGCAAAACCCAAACTTCACGTACGGAGAAAAAAATTGGGACTTATGAAACCCTCCGTACGCGCAGCACCACGTAAACTCCCCTTCACAAATTCCACCTGGAGCAGAAATGTGCGCACATGACCCCTCCTCACGTCACGCCCCCTGCACGCCTCCATGTCACCATATAAGGACATGCAAAGTAACTTATGAATGAGATTTACCTAAACATGAGGTGATAATGAGAGGGTTTTACCGAGACCCCGGGAGCAGGGAGGGAGGGGCCACACGCCGCAGCAGAGAGGGAGGGGCCACACGCCGCAGCAGAGAGGGAGGGGCCACACGCCGCAGCAGTGACGGCAGAGGCCGAGGTGGATCTTTACTGACATGTTACCGCTGTTTCTCTGATCACAAGTAACCTACTGGCAGAGTGCAGTGTCTCATCAATAACACTTTTGGAAATACACTTTTAGAACGTAAAGAAGAGCCTTTTAGACGCTGATTGTGATATTTCCCAGTGCTGTTCACGGAGCTCAAATTTCCTGAAACTACAGAATAAGCTCGGTGGGCTTTGAATCACTCAGATAGTCTATTGTTTTTTGAGCTCGCTGTACGTGCAGTGGGATGAGGCACCGGTTCGCTTTGGGCGTGAATGAGGAGCAGAGTCCGGGTGGTATGAGAAAGAGAGAGGTTATGTAATTACGCAGCGTCTCTGAATGGACTTGTGCCTTGGACCAGCCCTCAGCACGGCCTCAACAGGAGTTGGTCAGACTTTGGTTAAAAGCACAGAGCGCCTCGGATCCTTCCTGCTTCTCGCTCTCAGCCGGCGGCAGTGCGCTCCGGTGTCCGTGCATGAGCGTACATGAGCGTGCACGTCTTTGAGTGTCACACATTACTACAATATTTTTATTACGTATATAAACGAAAGATTGAAACACTACACAAAGCCAACGGTTGATTTCCTAGATTTTATTGTTAATGATCTTAATCGTTCCTGTAGAAAATAAAGAAATGAGCAGTTTAAAATGTGCACCAGACTTCATTTCCTCAATCCGACCTCCCCTTGCTGCTTTCCCTCGCCTCTCCTCGTGTGTGTGCAGCGTTTCTGAAAAGTGTGGACTGCGTACGCCAGGTACAAACCTAGTGTGGCGGTGCGTAATGTTTCACGTTCAGTTGGATTTCTATAAATACCACCTTTGGCGCAGAACAGTTCGTACGGAAGGTTTTGGCCTCATTTTGTCCGTACGTGGGCTTTATAAATGAGACCCCAGGTCTTTTGCATTTGTTCTTGGGTTGATATTCACATTTCAGACACAGCACGTTCATCTCTGGGACACAGGACCCGCCTTCTTTCTGATCTGTATGATGACTGGTCATTTCCATCATTGTTTGAACCAATGAACCTGGACCTTCAAGTGTCTGTAAATTACAACCAAGGATGAACCAGACTTGTGCTTCCAAGGACATGGCATCGTCAACTGGGCTTTAATAAATTGTTTAAAGGTATAGTAATGTTAGTGTATGTAAACTTCTGACTTTGTAAAAAGTAATACAAAATAGTGTAGAAAATTCGATCTCTCATACTTCTGGAATTTGACAAATAGAAATAATTTAAAAAATGTAATTGACCTACGAAAATAAAAGTTAGAGAAAAAAATGCAACTGTGTCTTTTTATGAAGTGTATGTAAACATATGCTTGTCACTGTACTGTATAAGTTGAGACCATTTACCATTTACACAGTGTTTATTCTACGTTAATTTATACAGTAGTTCTCACAAAAGTATGACGGCGTTTTGTACAGTTACTCAGTGGTCAATTTTTAACAGGAAAAAAATTCATGAAAACATTATAAATAACATTTAAAAGAGGAACAGCAGATGTAAGCGAATAGGAATGTAAGCGAATGTAATGAGTGAGTGAGTGGTTGGTGGTCGGAGGGGCCGATGGCGCAGACTGGTTGCCTCGCTTCCGTCAGTCTACCCCAGGGCAGCTGTGGCTACAACAGTAGCTTACCACCACCAAGTATGGAGTGAATGAATAATGAGCTGTGAATAGAATAGAATAGAATAGAATAGAATAAAATATAACTTTATTGTCTGTTCCAAAAGAGCAGAAATTTGTCTTTCCGCACGGCTCAAATCAATCAATAAAAACACACACAACATCATTACAAATATCAAGCCGTGCTGGGAGTCGCCTTCCTCACGGAACAGCGCCCCCCTGATAGCGCTTTGGGTATCTTGAAAAAGCGCTATACAAATCCAAGAGATTATTATTATTATTATGTAGTGTTCATTTCAGAGATGGTCTGTAACAAAGTAGATTTACTGCATATTTCAGTAGAGTTTTTGAGAGTGAACGCTGGCGCGCTTTTGGCTGCCGCTACTCCCTGTGATTTTAAGTAATTACGTTGCTTTGGACCTTCCAATTGTGGTCTATGGGTGGAGAATCAATCCGTCTAAACATAACACTGTTAAATACCAACTATTTTTAGTGTTACTGTGCTGTTGAGCTGCGGCTAGCTTACCTGCTACCTGTTGCCACTTTCCTGCTGCAGAAGTCCAGCCCAGCTATGTGGATCAGCTGTGTGTGGCTTGCTTTTTGCTGGTTCGTCCTGTCCGTTATCCATCATCCATCGACAGCACTTTTCCAGTATACAGCCACTGAGTTTAAACTCCATTTTAATCCACACAATCCACCAGCGCCTGCTCTGCTCCAACACCCGGACATCCTATACGTGCCACGGCGGAGATACCCTCACCGGGGCTCACGTCGGAATTACCAATACGACAATTCCTCCACCATCAAGTCGTTCTGGTCCACTGCTCGTCGTCCGCAAAGAAACACCGGTCGCCGCGCGGATCACTCCGTGCTAGCCCGCGTCCCGAGGTCGGCTAGCAAAACTGTCGGTCTCAGCAGCAGCAACACTGCGGTCAACTCCGTAAAATAAAGGACATTAACCCGGACAATTTAACATATCTTATCCATAACCTCCCCAGTGCTGATAGACTTTCTACAACTGATGAGCTTCTTACACACTACAACACAAACCTCCATAACATTCTCAACACTCTGGCCCCACTCAAAACCTGTTCTGTCTCCTTTATTCACACAGCACCCTGGTTCACTCCCGCTCTCAGACAACTCAAAACAAAAGGCCGCCAACTTGAAAGACTCTACAGAAAAACTGGACTCACTATTCACAAAAACATGTACATAACACACATTCTCCACTACAAGGACTCCATCTCCAAAGCCAAATCCATGTATTACTCCGGTTTAATCAGTTCAAATGAAGGTAATTCCAAAGTACTCTTCTCACTCATCTCAACCATCACAAAACCTCCTGACTCTCTTCCATCTCATCTCTATTCTTCTGATTTCTGCAATACCCTGGCCTCATTTTTCACCTCTAAAATTCAGCACATCCACCAGCAGCTCACTCCCTCATCTACTCCCAATGTTCCTGCTCCATCCTTCCCAGCTCCAACCCACCTGTTTTCTGCCTTCACCTTACCATGTGTCATCCAAATCTCCACCCTTATCCAGAAATCCAAAATCTCCTCCTGTCAACTTGACCCCTTCCCACTGCCCTTGTTAAAGCCTCCACTCCTGCAATTTCCCCTCTCATAACTAACATAATTCAAGCCTCCCTAACTACTGGTACTGTACCCTTTCGTCTTAAAACTGCCGCTGTCACTCCCATTCTCAAGAAACCTGGTTCTGATCCTTCTGACCTCAATAACTTCCGCCCCATTTCAAACCTTCCCTTCATCTCCAAACTTCTTGAAAAAACTGTTGCTGCCCAACTCAACACCCACCTCTCCTCCAATAACCTGTATGAACAATTTCAATCTGGCTTCCGTTCCCTCCATAGTACTGAAACTGCCCTCCTGAAAATCACCAATGACCTTCTCCTCTCTGCTGACTCTGGTTCACTCTCCATCCTCCTCCTGCTTGATCTCAGCGCAGCCTTTGACACTATCTCCCACTCCATCCTTCTGGACAGACTCTCCTCCATTGGCATCACAAACACTCCCCTCTCCTGGTTCCGCTCCTACCTTTCTGACCGCACCCAGTTCATCCAGCTCAAATCTTTTACTTCCCGTCCCTTCCCTGTCACTTCAGGGGTTCCCCAGGGTTCTGTCCTCGGCCCCTTACTGTTCCTAATCTACCTTCTCCCTCTTGGTTACATCTTCAGAAAACACCACATTCACTTTCACTGCTACGCGGATGACACCCAGCTCTACATCTCCAGTAAACCAAATTCCACACTCCCACCGTCCTCTCTCACCAACTGCCTCCATGAAATAAAGTCCTGGTTCACTTCAAACTTTCTGAAACTCAACAGCAATAAAACTGAACTCCTCCTCATTGGCACCAAATCCACCCTCAATAAAATCAGCAATTTCTCCATTCCCATTGACGGCTCCTCCATTTCCCCCTCCCCTCAGGTAAAGAGTCTGGGTGTCATCCTCGATAGCACCCTCTCCTTCACCGCACACATTAATAGCATCACCCGCATTGCCTACTTCCACCTCAGAAACATCCGCCGGCTCCGCCCTTCTCTCTCCCCTCACACCACTGCCATACTTGTACATAGCCTCGTCACCTCCCGTCTCGACTATTGTAATTCCCTGCTGTTTGGTCTCCCTCAAAAAACTCTCCATAAACTCCAACTGGTCCAAAATGCAGCCGCCCGCATCATCACACACACCCCCTCCATAAACCACATCACGCCTGTCCTTCAACAGCTCCACTGGCTCCCCATCACCCACCGCATCCAATACAAAATCCTGCTTCTCACATTCAAAGCAATTCACAGGCTCGCTCCTCCATACCTGACTGACCTCCTCCATGTCTCCACACCTGCCCGCTCTCTCCGCTCCTCCTCCTCTCTCCGGCTCACTGTCCCCCCTCCCGCCCATCTCGTCACCATGGGGAGTAGAGCCTTCAGTCGCTCTGCTCCCCAGCTCTGGAACACTCTCCCTCCTGACCTCCGTAACACCGACTCACTCCCACACTTCAAATCCATCCTCAAAACTCATCTGTTTAGACAAGCCTACTCACTGTGACCACAACTGCATCGTCCTTTTTTATTCATGCTGTTTTAACATTGTTTTTTAACTGTTTTTAATTGTTGATGTTAATTTACTTGTTGTGAGGCGACCTTGAGTGTCTTGAAAGGCGCCTAAGAAATAAAATGCATTATTATTATTATTATTATTATTATTATTAGAGTTTTGAGTATTTGTACTTTACTTGAGTAGTGTTGAGAACCTACTTTTACTCCACTACATTTGAAAGATAAATGTAATACTACTCCACTTATAAATTAATCATTAATCCTCATCTGTCATTTGAAAAGTCTAATAATGCACACTTCGGAACAGTAGGTAGCACTGTGCGGACGTACCAGAGGCGTGCTGGCTATAGGGAGAGTCGGGACGTTTCCCGGAGGGCCGCTCGGTTCCGGTGCTTCTGGGCCGGGCCATCAGAATAAAATAAGGAAATAATAACAGACTCACAGTTGTGCTGTTCCAGGCATAAAGGCTTTAACTGGGCTGCAGCAGGAGCATGAGCTGCTGTTCCAGATATAAATGAAGAAACACAAGCGTAATTGTCATGGAAATCTATCAAAAAAAAGTTCAGGGATCCTAAGTTTTTCCATTAGTGCAATATATATATATATATATATATATATATATACACAATTGCAAATAAAACATGTTGTTTGCAAGGAAATATAAGACTATTGATCTGACACTGGAGAAAAGTGGACTATTCAGTTTTTTTTTTAACTCACAGCAGCCACTTTTAAGAAAGTCAATTGGTATTGGTTATTATATCGACAGATCTCAACCCCTAGTATCGGTATCGGAAGCAAAAAATCTGGATCGGTGCATCTCTAGACTCAACAAAGAAGGTTTGTCCCCATTGTGTTGCCATACAGAGGGGAATTAAAGACACATTTTCATTCAAATGTATTTTTCCAGACACTTATTTGAATGGATTTGTACTTTCTATTTTGAATAGTTAAGTATTTTATACAGCAACAAATTCAGTACTTTTACTTTAAGGCACTATACTAATTATAATTATAATTTTTTAATTTTTTTTTTTGCAAAATAAGGTAAACCCCTTTTTGTCACACATTGACTAATTGGTTGACGTAGAGCTTGGCGATATGGCCAAAAAATAAAATCAACATTTTATTTTTACTCACTTTTGACGATTAATCGATTTAATTGGAAATAAACTTAAGAAGGTCTCCAGATTAGAAAACTACTCAGAGTCCTGCTCATTAATATTTAGATGCAAGTTGGTCATTTTATACTCACTATTGCCACCTCAGGTCTTATGCGTAACTGCAGTCTCCTATATTAAGCTCATGCATGACGGCACTTCGGACCCGAATTAACACCTTTCTGAGTGACAGTGCAGGATTTTAGAGGCAGTTGTGGTGAACAGGTCTGGACTCATTCTACACATTAGGACATGGCTAGAACGTGTAGGGGGATGAAAATACGTAGTTTTAACATTTTTAAACTCTGTATAGTCCCTTTAAAAATTGTTATTTATGCTAAATATTCTTTGTCTGCTCTCAAATGTAAAACTTCTTAATAAGCCATGGAGTTTTCAAAAGCGGTTTAGTTTTCTCATCCTCATGCCTCGAACTCTGCTGTGATAACCGTCTCTACGGACAGTAGACAGTGTCTGCTCACTCCTCCCCGTTTGCCAGAATAACCAAGTTCAAAAGGGAATCCATGGCGGATTTACAGACTCCTCCTTCCTTGCTCCAATCGAGCATGGTCTTAAAAAGGGCATAAGGGCGGGATCTTCACTGTAGACTCGGTCCTCGCGGGGCGTGTAGTTCGGTCGCCCACGCCGTCAGCTCTAATGCTAATGTGAACGTATGGTAGGGTACAAATAAATATACTTTAATTTAGGAATAATGATCAAATGAACAACAACGCCACCTGGAGAGATGGCTCCAGGACCAAACATTACCCGCAGTAAGGCAGCACAGGTTTGTGGACTGAAGAGCACGAGAGACAGTATATCATGAAAATATCATTTCTTTATTTTAACAATTTGTTTAAAAATAGTCTTTTGTTATTAAATGGATTTTTTAAAACCTTGATTTCAATCGTACCATCACTTTCACACAAACTTAAAATACACAAAGTAACCCCAAAAGTAACCGGGGAATAACCGGAGAGTAACCGGGGATCCAGCATATGCCAACGCCTTGGTCAGGGCCTTACTGAAACCCCCTATAGGCGGCAGAGAGGGCCAATGAAATGCCCAGTTTGTACGTTACCAGTCTCAGTCTCTTCTGGCACAGAAGCCGAGAACGTGTTTTACACGAGAACCAAACAGTACAAGGGCAGCTCACACACCGTCACGAGAAGCCACGGAGATCGCCACGCAGCGTTTAAGCCACAGGCTTAAGGCTATGAAAGCGGTGATTTGCTTCGAGGGCAGCTACACTGCGTGCAGACGCCAGAGGTAAGGAGAGAGAGGCGTCAGGTGAAGCAAGTTACCGCAATCAAAGCTCTGTCGCGGCGCAATTGGCTGGCCAGCGGACATGTGCGTACCACTACACTAACGGCCTGTCAATCAAAGTCCGGCCCACGTTAATATACGAGATTTCTAAAATGTACCTTATGAAAACCCTCCTGGTTTCTTTAATTGTAACTAACCCAGCGTTATCACAGGAGGAAAATCTAGCTGTAGAAAGTTTAACAAAATTAGAAACCAGGCTTTACAGTTGTTTAAAACGTGGGTAAAGTGCAATGCTTTCTACCTACAGTAATGGAAAACTAGCTTGTTCTGCCGCCCCTATATGAAGGCACTACAGCAATGGCAGCCCCTAGCATCGTGACATGGCCATGAAGCAGAGCAACCAGTGGCCATTGATGGAGACTATGGGGAAAGAGGCGGAGTTAAATGGTGTTGTCTCCGCTCTGAGTGGGAGAAGGGAAGCGAGGATCAGACCCGGGCAAACTTTGTTTTAGTGGAAGAAAACTCCATCGCATACTACGAAAACACAACACATGGCCTTGTGAAGCAGCAGAGATCGTTAGAAAGTCACTGGGTACTCCTCTGGTGTCATTTCCGAAAACAGTCGCTATGGAGTGGTGTGACACGCTGCTAAATTTGCAGCACAGCTCCACATGAGGGGGACATGGAGCAGCGCATGTGGTTTTACGATTTTGCTATTTTCCACATTGTCTGTTTTTAAAAGCATGAATAAATCAAATTAATTAGATTTATCACCCAGCCCTAGGTTGACCACATACATCAAATATTTTTTCTAAATTATTATTTTTACAACATAGCTTTATGGGGCACAAAGAATGTCACAATCAAACCATGAACATTATATCTCAGGAGTTCTCCACAGGAAATCGTCCACCTGAGCGCGCAGCCTCGGGTCGCTCACGTGCCTGGTCTTGATCTTCTGTAAAGCTTCAATGCTGTTGGAGCGCCAGTACGACTTGACTGGGATCTTTGCTGCCCTCAGGTGGTACTGCGTGGACATGTACGAGTCATTCATTTTGAAGTTCAGAAACTTGGCGTAGCTGTTGTACAGTATTTGTTTGGACGTTGGCTCCAGGTCGCGGCGGAGCAGCTCGCTGTAGAGGAGCTCGGCGTCGGCGAGGCTGTGGTTGGACTGGGCGTAGACGTTGGCGAGGTCAATCTCCGTCCTGAAGCAGGAGTCTGGGTACAGAGAGATGACATCGCAGAGCAGAGCCACTGTGCTCTTGATCAGCTCCTGACTCGCCGCCCCCCTCTGGATCCTCCACATGTAGCACATGGCGAGGCAGGCCTTCAGGAAGCGGCTGTCGGGGCGTTTGTCCAGAGCTTTAGTGGCCAGATCCACCGCGGCCTGGACCGACACGGCTCTGCGGTACAGCTCCAGGAGAGGCTTCATGTGTCTGTGCATTCTGTCAGGACGCTGCAGGACCTTAGCCGTCAGAGCCTCCACCTCAGGGCCCACCTCCTGACCGCTCCTCGCGCACAGCTCCAGGTACTCCGCCCTCAGCAGCAGGTTCTCAGGGTCTCGCTCTGAGGCGTGTCTCAGCTGCTCCAGGAAGTCGCTGTTCTTGTTCTGAGCGTAGAACGAAGCCAGGACCTGAGCGCTGCGCCACTCCACTCGCTCATCCTCCTCCTCCAGGGCCTTCTGGAACAGCCGCACTGCCAAGCCGTGGTCTCTGTATACCTCCATCTGAGTCCAGGCCTTTTCAGCGTAGACCTCAGGAAGTAGCTGGTCCCTCTCTGTGGGGTACTCAATGCTCAGCTCCTTCACTCTCTGCAGGTACTCCTGGCTCCGGTCATGCTCTCCTCTCTCGTGGTGAAGCCAGGCCAGGTCGCTGTAGTTGACGAGGAGCGCGGGGCCCCTGAGGGCCTCAGAGGCGGAGCTGAAGAGGATCAGGGCCTCGTCAGAGCACCCCAGTCGGGTCTGCAGGAAGCCCAGCAGGTTGTAGATGTGTCCCTTCCAAGGGTTACTCTCATCCGGGAGGAGGTCCTCGAGGTGGTCCCTGATGGAGAACAGGAGCTCCCGGCTGCGCTCCAGCTCCCAGGTGAAGTGGCACTGCAGGTCCTCGAGGTGGGCGCTCAGGCGGGACTGCTGGATCTCTGCTTGGATCGAGTTCCAGCCTCTCCCTTTTAAGCTCTCTATGGCCTTTATGCTGTTGTCTTTGAAGAAGGAGTCATGATTTATGAGAGCGGCCTTCATGTGGTACTCTAAGCATCGGGGGATGTCCTTCAGGTCGTATTGGAGGTGTTTGGCATAACGGTTGTAGAGCATCTGTGTTCCGGGTGGCTCCAAGCGCCTCTGCAGCAGTGCTTGGTACTTCTCACCAGCTTTGGCGCGGTCATATTTACCGTAAAGATCTGCCAGGTCGATCTCCTTCACCAGCGCAGTGCAGGGGTATATCTTGATCACCTCCTTCAGCAGAGCCACGCCTTTCTCCAGTAGGTGGCGCTTTGATGCTCCGTCTTTCTTAAACAGGACTCTCCACTTGTAGCAGAGCGCGGCGCAGCGCTTCACGTAGCGACTGTCGGGGTGTTTCTCCAGAGCCTCCTCTGCCCAGACGATGGCCACGTCCAGGGCATCCGTCAGGCGGTAGTACCTCAGTGCAGGCTTCAGGCCGCTGTAGCTGCTGTGGGCGCTCTCTACGATGCGGGACATCAGCACGGCTGCCTCCTCTTTCATCTGCTCCCCTCTCTTCACTCGCTGACTGAGGTACTCTGCGCTCAGGTACTTATTCTCTGGGTCCTCCTCATGAGCTCTCTGCACCTTCAGCAGCACCTCTGGGGGCACCCCGGCCGGGCGGTGTTTGTGGGCGCTCATGAGGGCGATGGCCTGAGAGCTGCGCCACTCCACGCGCTCTGGCTGCTCCTCCAGTGCACGCTCAAACAGCTCTGCGGCTACTAGCTTCTGTGAACCGAACTTCATCAGAGTCCAGGCCTTCTCCGCCAACACCTCAGGGAGCATCAGCTCCTCTGCGTGACGGTCCCTCTCTGTGGGGCAGTCCCTCTCTGTGGGGCGAGCCCTCTCTGTGGGGTACTCCCTGCTCAGCTCCTCCACTCTCTGCAGGTACTCCTGGCTCCGGTCAGGCTCTCTTCTCTCGTGGTGAAGCCAGGCCAGGTCGCTGTAGTTGACGAGGAGCTCGGGGCCCCTGAGGGCCTCAGAGGCGGAGCTGAAGTAGTTCAGGGCCTCGTCGGCGTGCCCCAGTCGTGTCTGGAGGAAGCCCAGCAGGTTGTAGATGTGTCCTCTCCAGGGGTTACTCTCATCGGGGCAGATATCGAGGAGTTTCTCCCGGAGCTGTAGCAGCGTAATGTGATTGGAGCTCAGGCCCCAGGTGAAGTGGCACTGCAGCGCCTCCAGGTGGAGCTCTGAGGGAGGTGCACTGTGGAAGGAACAGTGACAATTAGCACAAGGAACTTTAACCTTAACTTTACTTATTTTAATATGTATTTTTGTACGAATAAAATGTAAAAAGAAAAGTAGATTAGACATTCTACAAAACAACTACAGGCTTCAGGAGAAGTAGAGAACAAGAGTCAGGACTAATTTAGGACTAAACAGGCTGTGAGCGGCTCTTTAAAACCTCTGTGCGGTTCTTTAAAGGAGCTGTATCATGCTATTGTACCTCTATCACTAGACTAATTTTTGAGAGAAATATGAGTATTTATTTAATTTTTTTCCCCAACCCGGAAGACAAGATGCTTCGATTCAGTTAACTCCGCCCCTCTCTCCGCTCATTCCACATTTGCAGTATTATAAATATAAATATCGCTGCAAAAAGTGAAGTTACTTCACATAATGCAGTTATAAGGAGTTGACATGTGCAACACAGTTTCATAAATGGCTAACACACACGCTAACACGCGTTTTGATTGACTCACTGCTCAGTCTGGCCTCCCCATCATCGGGTGTTTATGTTATCAGACTCGTGTTGGTTATAAAAGTGAATCCACTTTGATTCTGGCCAAGGTTCACCAAGCATCCATCAGGTTGGTTGATAAAGTCGCTGAATCCCAGAAAGAAATTCCAACTTCTGGCGAGTGCACTCTTCTTTAGGAAGGTTGAATAGTCCTGTTCCTCTCGTAGCCAAACGCGCATCCGTGACATTATCGTTGGGTAAGAAAAAAGAACAGGCGTGTCCAGAGTAGGTTAGAAAGAGCTCAGTCTTCAAAAACAACACTTCTGATCCATGGATCTATGTTCGGATCTTCCGGCCCGGGGTGCGTTTGTTTACCCTCCCGGGACAGCACAGACGCGTCGGAGAGTTCCTTTTTTTTAAATTTTATTTATTTCTCTTTTACTGTGAGGCTCTTTAAGTCTCTGTGAGGCTCTTTAAAGCCTCTGTGACGCTCTTTTAAAACTCTGCGTGGCTCTAAGTCTCTGTGAGGCTCTTTATAACCTCTGCGTGGCTCTTTAAGCTCTGTGAGGCTCTTTTAAAACTCTGCGTGGCTCTAAGTCTCTGTGAGCTCTTTATAACTCTGCGTGGCTCTTTAAGTCTCTGTGAGGCTCTTTATAACCTCTGCGTGGCTCTTAGCTCTTATAAGCCTCTGGTGAGGCTCTTTATAACCTCTGCGTGGCTCTTTAAAGTCTCTGTGAGGCTCTTTATAACCTCTGCGTGGCTCTTTAAAGCCTCTGTGAGGCTCTTTAAAACCTCTGCGTGGCTCTAAGTCTCTGTGAGGCTCTTTATAACCTCTGCGTGGCTCTTTAAGCCTCTGTGAGGCTCTTTAAAACCTCTGCGTGGCTCTTTAAGCCTCTGTGAGGCTCTTTATAACTCTGCGTGGCTCTTTATAACCTCTGCGTGGCTCTTTATAACCTCTGCGTGGCTCTTTAAAGTCTCTGTGAGGCTCTTTATAACCTCTGCGTGGCTCTTTAAAGTCTCTGTGAGGCTCTTTATAACCTCTGCGTGGCTCTAAGTCTCTGTGAGGCTCTTTATAACCTCTGCGTGGCTCTTTAAGCTCTGTGAGGCTCTTTATAACCTCTGCGTGGCTCTTTAAGTCTCTGTGAGGCTCTTTATAACCTCTGCGTGGCTCTTTAAAGTCTCTGTGAGGCTCTTTATAACCTCTGCGTGGCTCTTTAAAGCCTCTGTGAGGCTCTTTATAACCTCTGTGAGGCTCTTTAAAACCTCTGCGTGGCTCTAAGTCTCTGTGAGGCTCTTTATAACCTCTGCGTGGCTCTTTAAGCCTCTGTGAGGCTCTTTAAAACCTCTGCGTGGCTCTTTATAACCTCTGCGTGGCTCTTTAAAGTCTCTGTGAGGCTCTTTATAACCTCTGCGTGGCTCTAAGTCTCTGTGAGGCTCTTTATAACCTCTGCGTGGCTCTTTATAACCTCTGTGAGGCTCTTTATAACCTCTGCGTGGCTCTTTATAACCTCTGCGTGGCTCTTTATAACCTCTGCGTGGCTCTTTAAAGCCTCTGTGAGGCTCTTTAAAACCTCTGCGTGGCTCTTTATAACCTCTGCGTGGCTCTTTAAAGTCTCTGTGAGGCTCTTTATAACCTCTGCGTGGCTCTTTAAAGCCTCTGTGAGGCTCTTTATAACCTCTGCGTGGCTCTTTAAAGTCTCTGTGAGGCTCTTTATAACCTCTGCGTGGCTCTTTAAAGTCTCTGTGAGGCTCTTTATAACCTCTGTGAGGCTCTTTAAAACCTCTGCGTGGCTCTAAGTCTCTGTGAGGCTCTTTAAGCCTCTGTGAGGCTCTTTAAGCCTCTGTGAGGCTCTTTAAAACCTCTGCGTGGCTCTTTATAACCTCTGCGTGGCTCTTTAAAGTCTCTGTGAGGCTCTTTATAACCTCTGCGTGGCTCTAAGTCTCTGTGAGGCTCTTTATAACCTCTGCGTGGCTCTTTATAACCTCTGTGAGGCTCTTTATAACCTCTGCGTGGCTCTTTATCTCTGTGGCTCTTTATAACCTCTGCGTGGCTCTTTATAACCTCTGCGTGGCTCTTTATAACCTCTGCGTGGCTCTTTAACTCTGTGAGGCTCTTTATAACCTCTGCGTGGCTCTTTAAGTCTCTGTGGCTCTTTATAACCTCTGCGTGGCTCTTTAAAGTCTCTGTGAGCTCTTTATAACCTCTGCGTGGCTCTTTAAAGTCTCTGTGAGGCTCTTTATAACCTCTGCGTGGCTCTTTAAGTCTCTGTGAGGCTCTTTATAACCTCTGCGTGGCTCTTTAAAGTCTCTGTGAGGCTCTTTATAACCTCTGCGTGGCTCTTTAAGTCTCTGTGAGGCTCTTTATAACCTCTGCGTGGCTCTTTAAAGTCTCTGTGAGGCTCTTTATAACCTCTGCGTGGCTCTTTAAAGTCTCTGTGAGGCTCTTTATAACCTCTGCGTGGCTCTTTAAAGCCTCTGTGAGGCTCTTTATAACCTCTGCGTGGCTCTTTAAAGTCTCTGTGAGGCTCTTTATAACCTCTGCGTGGCTCTTATAACTCTGCGTGGCTCTTTAAGTCTCTGTGAGGCTCTTTATAACCTCTGCGTGGCTCTTTAAGTCTCTGTGAGGCTCTTTATAACCTCTGCGTGGCTCTTTAAAGTCTCTGTGAGGCTCTTTATAACCTCTGCGTGGCTCTTTAAGTCTCTGTGAGGCTCTTTATAACCTCTGCGTGGCTCTTTAAAGCCTCTGTGAGGCTCTTTATAACCTCTGCGTGGCTCTTTAAGTCTCTGTGAGGCTCTTTAAACCTCTGCGTGGCTCTTTAAGTCTCTGTGAGGCTCTTTATAACCTCTGCGTGGCTCTTTAAGTCTCTGTGAGGCTCTTTATAACCTCTGCGTGGCTCTTTAAGTCTCTGTGAGGCTCTTTATAACCTCTGCGTGGCTCTTTAAGTCTCTGTGAGGCTCTTTATAACCTCTGCGTGGCTCTTTAAGCTCTGTGAGGCTCTTTAAACCTCTGCGTGGCTCTTTAAGTCTCTGTGAGCTCTTTATTGCTGGCTCTTTGCTCTGTGGCTCTTTAATCTCTGTGAGGCTCTTTATCTTCTCTTTATAACCTCTGCGTGGCTCTTTAAGTCTCTGTGAGGCTCTTTATAACCTCTGCGTGGCTCTTTAAGTCTCTGTGAGGCTCTTTATAACCTCTGCGTGGCTCTTTAAAGTCTCTGTGAGGCTCTTTATAACCTCTGCGTGGCTCTTTAAGTCTCTGTGAGGCTCTTTATAACCTCTGCGTGGCTCTTTAAGTCTCTGTGAGGCTCTTTAAAACCTCTGCGTGGCTCTTTAAGTCTCTGTGAGGCTCTTTATAACCTCTGCGTGGCTCTTTAAGTCTCTGTGAGGCTCTTTATAACCTCTGCGTGGCTCTTTAAGTCTCTGTGAGGCTCTTTATAACCTCTGCGTGGCTCTTTAAGTCTCTGTGAGGCTCTTTATAACCTCTGCGTGGCTCTTTAAGTCTCTGTGAGGCTCTTTATAACCTCTGCGTGGCTCTTTAAGTCTCTGTGAGGCTCTTTATAACCTCTGCGTGGCTCTTTAAGTCTCTGTGAGGCTCTTTATAACCTCTGCGTGGCTCTTTAAGTCTCTGTGAGGCTCTTTATAACCTCTGCGTGGCTCTTTAAGTCTCTGTGAGGCTCTTTATAACCTCTGCGTGGCTCTTTAAGTCTCTGTGAGGCTCTTTATAACCTCTGCGTGGCTCTTTAAGTCTCTGTGAGGCTCTTTATAACCTCTGCGTGGCTCTTTAAGTCTCTGTGAGGCTCTTTATAACCTCTGCGTGGCTCTTTAAGTCTCTGTGAGGCTCTTTATAACCTCTGCGTGGCTCTTTAAGTCTCTGTGAGGCTCTTTATAACCTCTGCGTGGCTCTTTAAGTCTCTGTGAGGCTCTTTATAACCTCTGCGTGGCTCTTTAAGTCTCTGTGAGGCTCTTTATAACCTCTGCGTGGCTCTTTAAGTCTCTGTGAGGCTCTTTATAACCTCTGCGTGGCTCTTTAAGTCTCTGTGAGGTTTTTTTTCTTTTTTTTCTTTATAACCTCTGCGTGGCTCTTTAAAGTCTCTGTGAGGCTCTTTATAACCTCTGCGTGGCTCTTTAAGTCTCTGTGGCTCTTTATAACCTCTGCGTGGCTCTTTAAAGTCTCTGTGAGGCTCTTTAAAACCTCTGCGTGGCTCTTTAAGCCTCTGTGAGGCTCTTTAAAACCTCTGCGTGGCTCTTTAAGCCTCTGTGAGGCTCTTTATAACCTCTGCGTGGCTCTTTAAGCCTCTGTGAGGCTCTTTAAGCCTCTGCGTGGCTCTTTAAAGTCTCTGTGAGGCTCTTTATAACCTCTGCGTGGCTCTTTAAGCCTCTGTGAGGCTCTTTATAACCTCTGCGTGGCTCTTTAAGTCTCTGTGAGGCTCTTTATAACCTCTGCGTGGCTCTTTAAAGCCTCTGTGAGGCTCTTTAAAACCTCTGCGCAGCTCTTTAAAGTCTCTGTGCGGCTCAGTGTTTGAAGCGTTCCTCTTAAAAAAAGGATGTTTTTGAAAAGGATTCCTGCAGCTTGTTTCTGCAATGTATCCAGTGTTCCTCACGCCCACCGGGAAATTGCTGAGATCACGCTCGCTCCCAGACTACATGTCTTTGAAATATCTTTGAAAAAGCATGTAGTTTGGCAGATCAGGCAATTTATTAACTTGTGCTTTCCGCTCCAATCCGGCCGTACGCACGAGCAGCTGATGATTAATGCTACGGCAAAATTCTTGCGTCATTTGAATGAAATGCCCAAAAATATTCATGTATCAGGAGGCCTCACCCACGGATTTTACAGCATGAACGCACAAAACAAAAACAAAAAAAACACCTTGAGCCAGTTGAGCGTCTCTGTGGCCCACTACACAGGTTCTAGTGTTTCTTGTTCGGGCTGAGCCTCTGCGCTCAGACCCATGGCATGGAGGAGCATGTCGATGCAGCGCAACATTAAATCAAATTCTGTTCATAAATATTAACGCTGTAGCCTAGTTTCATGTTTAAATCACCAATGTGAAATGGGTAGGTGTGTGTTTATTGCGATAACTGTATACAGTGCCTTGCGAAAGTACTAATACACCTTGAACTTTTGCACATTTTGTCATGTTTACAACCCTAAACATAAAGATAAGTAACAAACAACTGTGAAGTGACAGCAAATGATACATGATTCTGTTATTTTACAAAAAATAGAAAACCAAAAAGTGGGGCGTGCATAAGTATTCATACAGCATGAAATATTACCTTGTGGAACCCCCTTTTGCTGCAATAACAGCAGCAAATGTTTTGGGGTGTGACTACAAGGTTTGCACATCTAGAGACTGACATTTTAGCCCATTCCTCTTTACAAAACAACTCAAGCTCTGTCAGGTCTTTCCACAGATTTTCAATAGGATTTAGGTCAGGACTTTGACTGGGCTATTCTAACACATTAATATGTTTGTTTTTAAACCATTCCATTGTAGATTTAGCTTTGTGTTTAGGGTCATTGTCCTGCTGGAAGGTGAATCTCCGCCCCAGCCTCAATCCTCTTGCTGACTCCAGCAGGTTTTCCTCCAAAATGTCCCTGTATTTGGCTCCATCCATCTTCCCAACTATTCTTACAATCTTCCCAGTCCCCGCTGAGGAAAAGCAGCCCCATAGCATGATGCTCCCCCCACCATATTTGACACTGGGGTGGTGCACTCAGGACAATGAGCAGTGTTAGGTTTGCTCCATACATAACGTTTTGCATTTGGGCCAAAAAGTTCAATTTTTGTCTCATCTGACCAAAGCACCTTCTTCCACATGGTAGCTGTGTCCTCCATATGACTTCTAGCAAACTTCAAACAGGATTTCTTATGGCCTCCTTTCAATAATGGCTTTCTTCTTGCCACTCGTCCATGAAGGCCAGATTTGTGTAGAGTACGACTAATAGTTGTCCCATGTACAGATTCCCCCAGCTCAGTGGCAGTACGTCGCAGCTCCTCCAGAGTTATCTTGGGGCACTTGGTTGTATTTCTGACCAGTGCTCTCCTTGTTCGGTCTGTTAGTTTAGGTGGACGCCCGTGTCTTGGTAAGTTCGCAGTGGTGCTATACTCTTTCCATTTCTGAATGATGGATTGAACAGTGCTCCGTGAGATGTTCAAATCTTGGGAAATCTTTGTATAACTTAACGCTGCTTTAAACTTCTCCACAGCTTTATCCCTGACCTCTCTGGTGTGCTCCTTGGCCTTCATGATGTTGCTTAGTGACCAATACACTCTGACCATAGCTCTGAGGCCCTCACAGAACAGCTGGAATTATACTGAGAGTAGATTACACACAGGTGGTCTCTATTTAGTGGTTAGGGCAAGGTGTGAACATTCTGCAGTCATTAGGAATGTTATAAAGACAATTTAATGCACTCAGAAAATGCTGTATGAATACTTATGCACGCCCCACTTTTCACTTTTCTATTTTTTGTAAAATAACAGAATCATGTATCATTTTGCTTTCACTTCACAGTTGTCTGTTACTTGTGTGTGAACTTTCAGTAAAAAATTCAAAATAAAATCTTTATGTTTATGGTTGTAAACATGACAAAACGTGAAAAGTTCAAGGAGTATTAGTACTTTCGCAAGGCACTGTATATATTGGGAAGGTGGGAGGGTCTGAAGGGCGAGAATGTTTTTAATGTCTTTTTAAATGTAAAGCACCAGTGTTGGGGAAGTTACTTTTAAAAAGTAACTTTTCTCATTACTCGTTACTTCTTTTAAAAAGTAGCATAAAATGTCACAGGTTAGAGTTCCTTTTCTGGAGAGCTTTGTGGTGGCCCTTCTGGGGCCCTAAGCAAAAATCCACACAGGGGCCCTACAGCATGGCTATTCGTCGAAGAGCAAACCCATTTACAGTCAAAAACAGTTCCACTATGCAGTAGAGCAGAGCAGAAGTGGAACATAATGACCTCAGTTCAGGCCCTGCCCCTCTGTGTGAGAAACACTAACCACTTAGCCACTGTCAGACTGGGGTTTAGGACTACTACTAGTTTATTTCTC
Source organism: Neogobius melanostomus (assembly GCA_007210695.1). Lineage (NCBI taxonomy): Eukaryota > Metazoa > Chordata > Actinopteri > Gobiiformes > Gobiidae > Neogobius > Neogobius melanostomus. The sequence continues at coordinate 24,278 of VHKM01001123.1, read as the reverse complement.
TCACTTTTTAAAATAGTAAATGGCAAATGGTCCCATTCTCTCACTTCTGGTTCCTGACCCACAGTTTGGGAACTGCTGATTTAAAACTAACTGAGCTTACCACTGAGCCTGAAAGTAATTCGTTTTAGACTGTGCACATTCAGAGAACTAGAGTTACTGAAAGTAACTGTGCTCATGAGAACCGTGTGGATTAAACCCCCCTTTGAGACAAAGGCCACGGACAATGGCTTTACTCTCGTCTATTCGCCAAACTACTGTCCTGATACTCTGCTAGAGACAATAAGAAGAGAGTTTAAATGAGTGTGTGGCCGATGCAGCCCCGAGTCTGCGCAGAGAAAACATGAGAGCAGCGCCCGGGACACGGGAGACATGCAGGCGAGATGCGGTATAGGAAAAACTGGCTCTGACTGTCACGGTCACATCTTCCCATGGCTCTGACTGTCACGGTCACATCTTCCCATGGCTCTGACTGTCACGGTCACATCTTCCCATGGTAAATAAAAAGTAAAGTTGCGGCGGATTGTTATGGCAAGTTTAGTTAAGTTAACCAGCTACCAGCCTCAAGCCGCAGGAAGAAACCGGTCTTCCTCCTGCACCGCCAGATGAGGCACAAAGGCTTCTCCCGTTTGCATCTCCATGCATGGCGCCTACCAGTCCGGCCTTTACATCTGAACTGTGACCCCTCCCACCTTGATGCGGTGATTGTCTTTCATGTTTGTACCTATGTAACGGGGCCAAGAGTTTGGCTCCGCAGAACTGATGTACACTCGACCTGTGTGTGTCGGTTCTCCACACGTATGTTAAATAAACTTACACTTTTGGTGAGACAAATACCTTTCCAGCCTTTTTCCTTTATTGTGGTAAGAAATTCCACGACAGGATTGAATAATAAACAGCATTACATTCCTAAATTGTCAGTAGCTAATGCGTTACTCTACTCTACTTGATTAACTGGAATCTCAGCGCAATTGATGAGTTTTTTTTTCACAAAGTGAGACCATGGAGGAGGTCGTCTTCCCTGACCGGATTTTCACAGCTCAGTTTGCGATGTGGATGTCGTTTGCCTAGCGGTCCTGTCGGTCGGAGACATCAAAGATATTTACTTATTTGGACTCTTGATAACAGGGTACCTGCTTATTGGATGGATTGCCCTGGATTATCGGAAATTTGGAATGACAGCAGTTTGCAATCGGACCACGCTGCTGTCCGTTAAAATTAACGAGCACTTTGGAGCAGGGAGTGACCGAGTGATGGAATTACACCGGAAAGTAACGCACAACGAAGAACTGTTATGTACGACCTGGCAGCTCGCTGTGGAGACGGACAATAGTTAGACTATATTTTGGGAGGAAAAGGGTTGAACTTTGAAGGGAGAACTGAACTAATGCTGAGACAAGTAAAAGCTAATTCATTATAAATTTATGAACTATTCTGGAATAATTCTCTTCCTCCTGAGAGAGGAGGTTTGAAGCAGCTGGACCGCTTATCTCTCCTACACTGTCAACACTTCTCTTCAAGGCCAAACCACGGAGCTAAACCTGATAAGGACTGAGCTCTCTGGGTCATATTTTGCAAAACACTGACTTTCAGACTGTAAATAACCGCGCACACATACCCCCTCCCTAACCACGCCCCCGTCGTTCTGCGTCTGCCTCAACACGTTTCCTCTGCCCCATCCCCGGTCAATGGCCGGTCGTCCTTCCCCTCCCCAAGAAAAAATTCCGCACGTGACCTCGTGTGCTGTGTATTTCCCATGTCTTGATGTTTCTATATGTGCTTTGCCTTAACTTAACCTGATTTTGCCTTAACTTAACCTGAATTTCGCATATCTTCTTTTGTAAGGCGCATTGAGTTGCCTTGTGTACGAAATGCGCGGTATAAACAAAGTTGCCTTGCCTTTTCCCGGAAAATGTATTTTCGTTAGTGTAACGCATTTCTTTGTAACGCGTTGCACCAAACACTGTAAAGCACTTTGTGATGCACTTGTATGAAAAGCGCTTTATAAATAAAGATTCATTGATTGATTGAACAACGATTATACACAATGTGATTCATGCTGTTAAAAACTGTTTTCCAGCGCAGTTTAGTGTTTAATTACAATTGGTGTATTGTGTACTGTACACACCGTGTACAGTACACAATACACCACAAAACGGTGTAGCGTACTGTACGCTCACGTCCAGATTTATAAATGCCGAAACAGGCGGTGATTTTTCGTACACCTCACATACGCTCTGATTAATTTATTTTATTTATTGGTTTATTTGGTCGGGACAGTGCATGTTAATGATCATACATGGGTCTCATGCATGTAAACAAGCCACACTAGATTGTAGCCTTGGGCTAATTTCCATCCGTCGTCCCCCATGCGCACTCTCAAACACACTCTCATTCATCCTGGCCTATTGTACATGTTTTTAGTGGTAGGGGAAACCGGAGTACCCGCAGGAAACCTACACAGACACGGGGAGAACGTGCAAACTCCACACAGAAAGGCCCCGTCCAGGTGGAACCCGGGACCTTCTAGCTGTGAAGCACGAGCACTAACCGCTGTGCCACCGTGCCGTACACAAGTTTGATAACTTCAGAAAGCATGAAGGGACTGACACATTTTCTAATAAAAGTCATATAATTTCCAAAATATTTTAATATATTAGTAATTTTGATTAATTTATCATAATTGTATTAATAACAAATTTATAAGATCTGTTGTGTGTGGATGTTGTGGCTCTTTACAAGTTTTATTTGGTTTGAAATGGGACTAAGTGGAGCTTTTGATGTTAAAGGCTGCAGAGCACTGGACTATCTGTTGTATTTTATATGAGCCTGAACAATAAAAGTAGTGTCTGTAAAGACTGACTATGAAAATGTTTTTTGTAGAGATGTTTGACTTTTGGAAACACAGCTATTACAAAAAGCTACATAACTCTAAGAATCAAAATCAATGTTGTATGTCTTTCACACTTTTCCGAAAGAATACAATTCAGTGCAATACAGCAGCTTTAAAACATTATTTCTTTCTGTTTGTTTGGTTTCTGTGAATGATTGACGTGGACTCTTTTTCATCTACAGAGTCTGTGAGTCTATAGTGTGACACAGAATATCCCTGAAGTTTAGATAAAACATGTTTGTGCTCGTCAAACTTTACTCTTTCACGGTTTCACTTTAAACAAACTGCATAGAGCTTTGCTTTTATTTCAGATGTACTGTAGTCTAAACAGGACTAAACCAGAACTAACACAGTCACTCACCTCATTCTGAATCCGAGCTACAGCCAAAAGTCTCCAGAGAACACCGGGATCAGGTTCACTCCTGCATAGTCCTGGGTCAGACTTGCTTCTGACTCAGTGGAAGAAACTAGAATGTAATTTTCCCTTTCAGGGAAAACGAAACTTACCAGCAGGGGCGTGTGCAAGGGGGAGGAGGAGGGATTAGATTACATTTCCAAAAGCCTGTAACACAATAAGAAAAGTATATAAAGTATATTCAAAGTAAGCAACAGGCCTATTTATTATTATTTTTTTAAACTGCGCATGTGCCATCATGAGCATACAGGATAGTTAAAACTTTTTTTTTTTTCTAGGAAAAAAAAAGTCACTTCATTGGTGCAAAACTTTGATTAATACTAATAACATGCAGACTCAAACCCACGAATAATTGTAATAACAAGAAAACCTGTCACAGGCTACAGATCAGCTGACGTGAGCTCGACTGGGTCACGTGACCTGACTTGTGGCTGCACGATTCTAGGCGGAGGTTTGCCCGGCTGTGCAGAGGCACCAAAGTTGGCAAATCCAATCGCCTACACACAAAAATCTCTCTAGCCTCTGAGGCTGTCGTCAGAGGCACAACAATCATGGATCATATAAAGTTCTTCTGTTTTTAAAAGGTTTGTACATGCTAACAGTTAGCCTAACTAGGTGCTGTAAGATCCACCTCTTGTCCGAGGTCATAATAAATTATATTTAAACATAATTCTACGGGACAAACTCACCTGCATTAAACACCCATCAGGACTAGTCATGTACGACCAAATAATTGATACTGTTGGCATGTTCGTCTGTTGGAAGGAAAACCAAGATTCAATCAGTTAAATTCAAGATTTATTCCCTGTCGTTTACAATTCTAATACTTAGCTCTGGGTGCTTATCCATTGTCCCTGGCGGCCTAAATCTAAGCGGGGCTTACGTCAGGCGGTCTGCACTACTCGCGTGTCCCTACACCCAGCATATAAAACACAATATCATTAATATTAATGAGCAATGTTGTATTTTCCATCTTCACTCCTCCCCACGTATGATGTTGTTTTGTTAGGATGACCTCGAGCGGGTGGTGTCTCCTCATTGATAAGGCCCAGCCCCACTGACCGTTGATAAGCCACCGTGTCACTGTGCCCATCCGAGACTTTTCATACATGCCTGTGATTTGGGTTAACATTTATAAAAGAGCAAAGAGCAAGAATTAGGTTTTGGGCAGCGTGTGCGTGTAGGTCCCAGAGATGCACATAAGTCCCTGACCTGCAAGTCCAAGTCCCATGGTTTCTATGTTTTACACTCATTCAAATCACAGTACAATAAAACTATTAAAATCAATAAACACCTGTAAATTATAAACAAGTATTCAAGCCCAGGGCTTCCACACACAAATAATCAAAATCACTATATTTCCATGAAGCATAAGGCCATTCACAGTCAATCCCAATGCAATGGTAAGTTAGGAAAACACAGAAATAATATGAACTATTTACTACTGTCTAAAGCTGTGGCCAAAGGCAGACCCTGTGTCATTCATTCAAAATATTCCTCCCACACCACTACATTTCTTAGTTCAGTTTTGTAAAAGTAACATCAGTATAGTTATCACAGCTGTACTCTGTCACAAACATGTCTGCAGTATTAGCTTCAGAATGTTACGGAAGAGCCCTGTACCATAAAGTAACTCCACTGTGGATAATAATACTTCCAGTCTTACCTTGAAGACGCAGGTTTACAGACTGTTGACATGAGGCTCCTATCTTCAGCCTGTAGAGCTCCCTGCCATAACCACTGCCAGCTTTTGGTTTTCTCTTTTGTTGCTATTTTGACACGTTTTTTTCAAGAAGCTTTCAGATTTTGGTAAGGCCAAACTGGAGCAAATGTGCTCGGTCCGGGTGGGGGTTAAGAGGTTAACTCCGCCTTTTTCCTTCACTCTCGCTTCTCGCTGTGGCGCTTACACTCCCAATGAAGGCTTTTCATTAATAATGAGAGACACTGTTGTATTTCGCCGTGATCGCTTGTACAGTCCGAATGGCGCGCCCACGATGTCAACAAACTCACGACAGGGCAGCGTGCGCACGCAGGGAGGGGGACATACGGCAGGGAGGGGGGGCATACGGCAACCGTGGTGAAGTTAGTTTCACGTTGGACGTTGGATATTCGGCTCCAGCACTTACGGCGGGAGGATCCTTTAACTGCGTCCCACCCGCTCAGTCAGGGTTTAGGCAGGAGCACGCTGAAGGCGCCGCTATGATCTCTGGTCGTTCGAATTTAGGGACCGTCAATGAATTACTATCTCATATAAACGCATTGGTTTAAAAAAATGTACGTCTCATGAAAAGAAAAAGAAAAAATGTTTTAATAAAATAAATACAACTACGGGACAAAAAAACAAATGTCATGTGCAGGTGTATTTAATGTTATTAATTGTTATTTTATTACATTTTACAACCATTTTTGAATAGGCTACAAATGTCAATAGCTTTGGGGCCATGTGACCCAGACACCCCAATCTAATTTATAATAGTTGTTCTAGTCCTAGACTACAACATACACCTTTTTGTTTACCCATTTGGGAGTTTGACCATTTTTGAAAAATCAAAATGTGCCAAAATCAGCAAAAATCCACCATTTCTGTTCAATAGCTTTTGGGCCATGTGACCCAGACACCCCAATCCAATTTATAATAGTTGTTCTAATCCTAGGCTACCACATACACCTTTTTGTTTACCCATTTGGGAGTTTTACCATTTTTGAAAAATCAAAATGTGCCAAAATAAGCCGAAATCCACCATTTCTGTTCAATAGCTTTAGGGCCATGTGACCCAGACTCCCCAGTCCAATTTCTAATAGTTGTTCTAGTCCTAGGCTACAACATACACCTTTTTGTTTACCCATTTGGGAGTTTTACCATTTTTGAAAAATCAAAATGTGCCAAAATCAGCCAAAATCCACCATTTCTGTTCAATAGCTTTTGGGCCATGTGACCCAGACACCCCAATCTAATTTATAATAGTAGTTCTAGTCATAGGCTACCACATACACCTTTTAGTTTACCCTTCTTTGGGGTTTACAATTTTTGAAAAATCAAAATGTGCCAAAATCAGCCAAAATCCACCATTTCTGTTCAATAGCTTTTGGGCCATGTGACCCAGACACCCCAATCTAATTTATAATAGTTGTTCTAGTCCTAGGCTACAACATACACCTTTTTGTTTACCCATTTGGGAGTTTTACCATTTTTTAAAAATCAAAATGTGCCAAATCAGCAAAAATCCACCATTTCTGTTCAATAGCTTTTGGGCCATGTGACCCAGACACCCCAATCTAATTTTTAATAGTTATTCTAGTCCTAGGCTACAACATACACCTTTTTGTTTACCCATTTGGGAGTTTTACCATTTTTGAAAAATCAAAATGTGCCAAAATCAGCCAAAATCCACCATTTCTGTTCAATAGCTTTTGGGCCATGTGACCAAGACACCCCAATCTAATTTATAATAGTTGTTCTAGTCCTAGGCTACAACATACACCTTTTTGTTTACCCATTTGGGAGTTTTACCATTTTTGAAAAATAAAAATGTGCCAAAATAAGCCAAATCCACCATTTCTGTTCAATAGCTTTAGGGCCATGTGACCAAGACACCCCAATGTAATTTATAATAGTTGTTCTAGTCCTAGGCTACAACATACACCTTTTTGTTTACCCATTTGGGAGTTTTACCATTTTTGAAAAATAAAATGTGCCAAAATAAGCCAAAATCCACCATTTCTGTTCAATAGCTTTAGGGCCATGTGACCCAGACTCCCCAGTCCAATTTCTAATAGTTGTTCTAGTCCTAGGCTACAACATACACCTTTTTGTTTACCCATTTGGAGTTTGACCATTTTTGAAAATCAAAATGTGCCAAAATAAGCCGAAATCCACCATTTCTGTTCAATAGCTTTTGGGCCATGTGACCCAGACACCCCAATCCAATTTATAATAGTTGTTCTAATCCTAGGCTACCATATACACCTTTTTGTTTCACTTTTGGGAGTTTTACCATTTTTGAAAAATAAAATGTGCCAATATCAGTCAAAATCCACCATTTCTGTTCAATAGATTTGGGGTCATGTGACCCAGACACCCCAATCTAATTTTTAATAGTTGTTCTAGTCCTAGGCTACAACATACACCTTTTTGTTTACCCATTTGGGAGTTTTACCATTTTTGAAAAATCAAAATGTGCCAAAATCAGCCAAAATCCACCATTTCTGTTCAATAGCTTTCGGGCCATGTGACCCAGACACCCCAATCCAATTTATAATAGTTGTTCTAATCCTAGGCTACCACATACACCTTTTTGTTTCACTTTTGGGAGTTTTACCATTTTTTGAAAAATCAAAATGTGCCAAATCAGCCAAATCCACCATTTCTGTTCAATAGCTTTTGGGCCATGTGACCCAGACACCCCAATCTAATTTATAATAGTAGTTCTAGTCATAGGCTACCACATACACCTTTTAGTTTACCCTTCTTTGGGGTTTACAATTTTTGAAAAATCAAAATGTGCCAAAATCAGCCAAAATCCACCATTTCTGTTCAATAGCTTTTGGGCCATGTGACCCAGACACCCCAATCTAATTTATAATAGTAGTTCTAGTCATAGGCTACCACATACACCTTTTAGTTTACCCTTCTTTGGGGTTTACAATTTTTGAAAAATCAAAATGTGCCAAAATCAGCCAAATCCACCATTTCTGTTCAATAGCTTTTGGGCCATGTGACCAAGACACCCAATCTAATTTATAATAGTTGTTCTAGTCCTAGGCTACAACATACACCTTTTTGTTTACCCATTTGGGAGTTTTACCATTTTTGAAAAATAAAAATGTGCCAAAATAAGCCAAAATCCACCATTTCTGTTCAATAGCTTTAGGGCCATGTGACCAAGACACCCCAATGTAATTTCTAATAGTTGTTCTAGTCCTAGGCTACAACATACACCTTTTTGTTTACCCATTTGGGAGTTTTACCATTTTTGAAAAATCAAAATGTGCCAAAATCAGCCAAAATCCACCATTTCTGTTCAATAGCTTTTGGGCCATGTGACCCAGACACCCCAATCTAATTTATAATAGTAGTTCTAGTCATAGGCTACCACATACACCTTTTAGTTTACCCTTCTTTGGGGTTTACAATTTTTGAAAAATCAAAATGTGCCAAAATCAGCCAAAATCCACCATTTCTGTTCAATAGCTTTTGGGCCATGTGACCCAGCCACCCCAATCTAATTTATAATAGTTGTTCTAGTCCTAGGCTACAACATACACCTTTTTGTTTACCCATTTGGGAGTTTTACCATTTTTTAAAAATCAAAATGTGCCAAAATCAGCAAAATCCACCATTTCTGTTCAATAGCTTTTGGGCCATGTGACCCAGACACCCCAATCTAATTTTTAATAGTTATTCTAGTCCTAGGCTACAACATACACCTTTTTGTTTACCCATTTGGGAGTTTTACCATTTTTGAAAAATCAAAATGTGCCAAAATCAGCCAAAATCCACCATTTCTGTTCAATAGCTTTTGGGCCATGTGACCAAGACACCCCAATCTAATTTATAATAGTTGTTCTAGTCCTAGGCTACAACATACACCTTTTTGTTTACCCATTTGGGAGTTTTACCATTTTTGAAAAATAAAAATGTGCCAAAATAAGCCAAAATCCACCATTTCTGTTCAATAGCTTTAGGGCCATGTGACCAAGACACCCCAATGTAATTTATAATAGTTGTTCTAGTCCTAGGCTACAACATACACCTTTTTGTTTACCCATTTGGAGTTTTACCATTTTTGAAAAATAAAAATGTGCCAAAATAAGCCAAAATCCACCATTTCTGTTCAATAGCTTTAGGGCCATGTGACCCAGACTCCCCAGTCCAATTTCTAATAGTTGTTCTAGTCCTAGGCTACAACATACACCTTTTTGTTTACCCATTTGGGAGTTTGACCATTTTTGAAAAATCAAAATGTGCCAAAATAAGCCGAAATCCACCATTTCTGTTCAATAGCTTTTGGGCCATGTGACCCAGACACCCCAATCCAATTTATAATAGTTGTTCTAATCCTAGGCTACCATATACACCTTTTTGTTTCACTTTTGGGGAGTTTTACCATTTTTGAAAATAAAAATGTGCCAATATCAGTCAAAATCCACCATTTCTGTTCAATAGATTTGGGGTCATGTGACCCAGACACCCCAATCTAATTTTTAATAGTTGTTCTAATCCTAGGCTACAACATACACCTTTTTGTTTACCCATTTGGGAGTTTTACCATTTTTGAAAAATCAAAATGTGCCAAAATCAGCCAAAATCCACCATTTCTGTTCAATAGCTTTCGGGCCATGTGACCCAGACACCCCAATCCAATTTATAATAGTTGTTCTAATCCTAGGCTACCACATACACCTTTTTGTTTCACTTTTTGGGAGTTTTACCATTTTTTGAAAAATCAAAATGTGCCAAAATCAGCCAAAATCCACCATTTCTGTTCAATAGCTTTTGGGCCATGTGACCCAGACACCCCAATCTAATTTATAATAGTAGTTCTAGTCATAGGCTACCACATACACCTTTTAGTTTACCCTTCTTTGGGGTTTACAATTTTTGAAAAATCAAAATGTGCCAAAATCAGCCAAAATCCACCATTTCTGTTCAATAGCTTTTGGGCCATGTGACCCAGACACCCCAATCTAATTTATAATAGTAGTTCTAGTCATAGGCTACCACATATACCTTTTAGTTTACCCTTCTTTGGGGTTTACAATTTTTGAAAAATCAAAATGTGCCAAAATAAGCCAAAATCCACCATTTCTGTTCAATAGCTTTTGGGCCATGTGACCCAGACACCCCAATCTAATTTATAATAGTTGTTCTAGTCCTAGGCTACAACATACACCTTTTGTTTACCCATTTGGGAGTTTTACCATTTTTGAAAAATCAAAATGTGCCCAAATCAGCAAAAATCCACCATTTCTGTTCAATAGCTTTAGGGCCATGTGACCCAGACACCCCAATCTAATTTATAATAGTTGTTCTAGTCCTAGGCTACAACATACACCTTTTTGTTTCACTTTTTGGGAGTTTGACCATTTTTGAAAAATCAAAATGTGCCAAAATCAGCCAAAATCCACCATTTATGTTCAATAGCTTTGGGCTATGTGACCCAGACACCCCAATCTAATTTGTAATAGTACTTACACTCCTACTACTCCAACGCTACCACAACTGCTTAAACAGAAACACAGACATCATCAAGAATGGAGTGATTTCTTTAATTGCAGACAATGCATTTCCACTCCTCACCAGCAGCTTTCTTAAGAAATGCTTTGGACATTTGTAGACATTGTCCATGAAACCACCGGTCACACTTGTCGCATTGTATCTGTCAACATTAAAAGAAAACAAACCAAGTAAATTACATTAAATTACAACTGTTTTTAATATGTGCAATGTGTTTTACTCTTCACTTTTGTATAACACAAGGATATAAGTTTTGATAAAAAAGAAAGATGACTATACAGAATTGAGTCACAACCAGCAGTATAGTCAACCATTGTCTAATTTTTATTTCAGAAGGGTGTCCAACGATGGTGAAATTATTCAAAACATGTGATGGATTCACAAACTCGCCATATTATTCTTCTTGCTTATAGGCCAGCATCACATACATGCTTTTCAGTATTGTCTTCACTTTTGGACAACTTTCTGAGAAAATAATTAGACCTTAGGTCATATGTGCTGACGGACAAGACATTTAACTGTGCGACAGTTTTGGTTTCGACAGTGGCGCAGATGGTAGAGCGGGTCGTCTCATGATCGGAAGGTCAGGGGTTCGAATCCCGCCTCCTGACGGTGCACATTGTCGTTGTGTCCTTGGGCAAGACACTTCACCCACATTGCCTCCAGTGTCTGCCAACACTGGTAGCCCCCTAGGAGAGACCAACAGGCCCGGTTTGAACCGTGAGGCCGTCCTTCCGTGGACCCACCACCTGCAGAAGGAGCCATGGGGGCCGGTGCAATGTGATTTGGGCAGCTCCGGCGGCTGCCCCCACGACCCGGCAACGGACAAGTGGAAGAAAATGACATGACATGACAGTTTTGGTTTCATGTTGATTGGACCAGCAATTACATAAACCTAGTTGAAAAATCTGCATTTTGACAGTTACCATAGTTACCCAGCACAGAATGCGAACCTGCAAAACCTGCCCTCTATCTCAATGATAAACTATAAGGCAGAATGTTATGATGTCAGGTGAACGCAACCTATTGAGTGGAACTTAAAAACGAGAACGCAACCTCTTGACCTCTTTCAAAGTTGTTCTATGTTTCTGAATTCTAACGTTTAATTCATCACGTAATTCATAACGTCTAGTATTGGGCTTGGTAACAGATTGTACTTTGCCTTGTATAACATCTGTACTGTTTGGAACTCAACAAGGTCATAAAACTTCATGATCTTTGATATTAAAAATAATGACTTTGTGTGGTCTAAAAACCCAACTTTATGAATTATCCGAAATTAAGGAATTATCCTTTATGACAGCTCTTTTTTGCATCATTACTATTGGTTTTACTGTGTTTTTATAAGTACTACCCTACCCTAATGGACGTTGTGGTTGGAAATGTATAATTTAAATAGTTATTACACCTTGAATATTATAATATAATCATCATGTGATGTGCTTTAACTCTCTGTTCATGTGATGTGCTGTAACCTTCTGTGAACTTTATGTGAACCTCATGTGAATTTTCTCTGAAAACCTTTTCCCATGCCGTTTTATTGTTATTTTCCTCCTGAGGTAATTAGGTTTGGTTCAGCTAGTAGGTTTGGTTTGGTTTGAGTTAACTGCTCAAACAAATAAATAAACTAAACTAAAGCTGTTTTCAGGACCATTTGGTTACTTAACTAAATATATGGAAGTGCCTTCATCTCACATGTTATTTGACTGAATAGATACTGTAAGGGTGTCACTATATTTAAAACAGTCATAGATCTGTCTTCTTTGAAGTTGCCTGTATTTGTCCTCTTTCAGGGGTATTTAAAGATTCCCCTGGCATGAGGGGGCAGACTGAAATGAGCTCTGCAGAGTTTGTTGGTCTCATTTTGCATTTGCTTTTCACAAATTATCATTTTTATACTGCTCATAATAACTTACAAAAGACAACTGTTTGATCTTTCCATTTGTTAAATTTTTGCATCTACAATGTTCACTGGAGAATAAAACAAAGACTGTTGTGAAGCGGAGGGAGCGGAGGGAGCTGCGCAGGAGTAAGGAAGAGGTGGAGCTGACCAGTGCAGGACACCATGTACTGGAACAGGGACAAACCCAGGAAGCGCAGCATAGTTTCAGAGGATCAGAGGAGACTGAAGGCAGCCCGGTTCCCTCTGGATGCTACGTTTCCCTGACTTCCAGAAACATGCTGGTCAGGCGCGACTCAGTTGCAGCGGCTAAGGACTAACACCTGAACACAATTTCGTTGTACACTCGTACAATGACAAATAAAGCTCTCTCTTACTCTTACTATTTATTTCACTCTCTCCGTTGATGGCCACGCTGTCACCACCTCTCCCCAGATCCGAAATCTTGGCTTCATTTTTGACCCCACACTCACGTTTAAGCCCCACATCCGTCAAATCACCAAAACTGCCTTTTTCCACCTCCGTAACATTGCTCGCCTCAGACCCACCCTCACCACATCTGCTGCTGCAACTCTAATCCATGCATTTATTACATCAAGACTCCACAACTGCAATAGCCTTCTGTATGGTCTCCCTTCCTCTGATTTACAAAACTACAATATGTTTAAAACTCCGCCTTCTCACCCACATCACTCCTATCCCCAACAGCTTCACTGGCTCCCCGTACAATAATAATAATAATAATGCATCGGTTTTATATAGCGCTTTTCTGGACACTCAAACACGCTTTACATTGCACTATTCATTCACTCCATACTTGATGGTGGTAAGCTACTATTGTAGCCACAGCTGCCCTGGGGTAGACTGACAGAAGCGAGGCTACCAGTTTGCGCCATCGGCCCCTCCGACCACCACCAACCACTCACTCACTCACTACATTCGCTAGGCTTCCTGGTGTTACCAAACGGTCTCCCATCCAAGTACTAACCAGGCCCTTCCCTGCTTAGCTTCCAAGATCTGACGGGATTGGGCATAGCAAAGGCGGTATGGCCACAACAGCGCATCCATTACAAAGTTCTGCTCATCACCTACAAAGCTCTCCATAACCTAGCCCCTCCATACCTCAAAGACCTCCTACAGCACCAACTCCCCTCCCGTCGCCTCCGCTCTGCCGACTTAAACCTTCTCAAACCCATCACCAAATCAACGCACCGAACCCTGGGGTACCGAGCTTTCGCCGTCACTGCCCCCACCCTCGGGAACTCACTCCCCATTCACATCAGAAACTCGGACTCACTGACCACCTACAAAAACTGCTCAAAACTTACCCGTTTCAGCTCGCTTACAACCTACAATAGCACTTCCATCTTGTTTGTCTGTCCCATTTTTTGTAAAGCGTCTTTGAGTTTTCTGAAAAGCGCTATATAAAACGTATGTATTATTATTATTATTATTATTATTATTAACTCATACCACAGAACAATAATTGAAATAGGGCAAGATCAGAAAACAGTATAATTTATGTAGAGCTTTGATATTTAAAATGTGCTTTGCTTTTGCTATTACTGAAATGCTTCTTGATATTTTAGTGGATATATATTTAATATGATTCTAATATAATTCTATGATCTATAATAACTTCAAGGAATTTGATTTCATGCTCCGCTCGAAAACACCCTCTATCTGAATAGCTTCCTGAGCCTTGAAATGACAGTTGCCAAATATCATCATTTTGCTTTTACTCAGATTTACTAAAAGCAAATTCACCCATTGACTTTCAGGCAATTGAAGAACATTTTATTTGATTATTCAACTTTAAACCTAGCACTTTAGTGTCAGAAGGTCACTGTGTATTCTACTATTGAGTATTGCATTTCATTATTCAATGCCGTCTGTTAATTGATTTTGGTCATTAAACCTCATAAACCACAGTTTGCTTTGGTGATGTCTGTTTATTATTTCAGACTAAGGGTCACTGTGAATGGTTCAAGAATTCACATCCTTCAGATCAATCTGTAGTTTAGCCTCTTATTCTTACTTTTAATTTGTTCGCTTTCGAACTGGTGCACCAATTATAGGGCTATTCTACCAACCTATAAATAAATAAATAAACCAATTAATTTATTAATAAATACTCATATACTACAAAAACATCCCACCAAGCATGTTTAATGGGCAAAAAATGCCAGCAGCACACACATTGATCCTAATGTGCTCGGAGCTTAAGATGCTAGTGTTACACAGAAGCAAATTGTAAGGTGCGACATATAGAATGGAAGAAAATGTTTTACATTCTTACCCAGTGAACATCCCCTCTAGCTGTAGATGGTGGCTTTTTCGACGCACACATCACGCACCATTTGTCTTTTAGAAAACACTAAAAGAATTATCAATTGTTTTTGATTACTGTGCAAAAAATACATCAATATACAGTCCCTTACTTAATTACCTGATCCTTGGAGTATTGCAAGAGCCATCACTCTCCTTTCTTTGCGCATACTTACTCGTGTGGAACTGAAATTCAACTTTGGGTTTCTGGGAAGGATTCTATGATTCCCTGTGCCATCTGAACAGAATTTGTTTCAAAAAAGTTGGATAAAACAAGATAATTGTAGTTTATAACACATTTTACCTTGGCAACAATTATGCCACAGCTGCTTCCATCATTTTGGAAAGGATGTTCCATCACTTCCCCCTTCCAGTCAATGTTTGCCCAATCAAAATTTTGATGATGCTTTTTTCTCATGTTGATGAACTCTCTGTATGTAAAGATATTATTTAAATTTTGACATTACAATAGTGTTATCATATTTTACTTGCTTTAGTTTGTCTGCTGCTTTTTCTGATGCTTCCATCTCTGAACCACTGCGAACAGGGTCTATTAAATAGACCCGTTCTTGCAAAACATGCACAAACTGACACAACAGGACAATCTTTTGTTAAAATCAATTCACAAAAAATGACTGTATGCAAATAAAAATAAAAGGTAACCATTTATTTTACACTACCTTAATACATTGGACCAAAATAAATGTAGTACAATGTAATCTGTAACAATGTCAAACAACTTGAACAAATGTGTTACATACACAATGGAATAACGTGTATTAGTACTTTGTAGGTACATAATGTAATGAGACATAAGACCCTTAGGGTTAGGGCTTCAGGTTAGGGTTAGAGTTAGGGTCTTATGTCTTATTAAATTACTGTATGTACCTACAAACTACAAATTCATATTATTCCATTGTGTATGTAACCCGTAGGTACAAGTTATTACACATTGTTACATAGAACATTCAATTGTATGAAATGTGGCAGGTACAATGTATCAAGGGTAGTGTAAAATAAAGTGTTACCAAATACAATTACAAACCAGAAGATTCCAGTGGTTGTTGTTAATATTCACTGCGGAGATTAGACCCTCGTAGCTTCCCAGATTAACCTGCAGATGAAATAATACAGTTTCTGTCTCACATACACAACATATAAAAGTAATTTGCCCTGCCCATGTCCAGAACAGCTATCCTCATAGGCTGTATCCTGAAAACATGCAGTTATGCATGTTTTCAGGATTGTAATTAGGCCCGAGTGGCCTACAGTCGCAAGGGCCTATTGCAATCGCAACGCAGTGCGCAGAGTGCACTGTACAAAGATGCGCAGAGCGCACAAAAGCGCGAAGCACTGTACCCCAGTCAAACATAAAATGACCGTCTAAAACAGTGACAGCCTATACCTCTGTTATGAGCCCTTTATACCTATTATGGCAACAAAA
This sequence comes from Neogobius melanostomus, assembly GCA_007210695.1. Classification (NCBI taxonomy): domain Eukaryota; kingdom Metazoa; phylum Chordata; class Actinopteri; order Gobiiformes; family Gobiidae; genus Neogobius; species Neogobius melanostomus. Next base: position 8,064 of record VHKM01001123.1, on the reverse strand, counting down.
CAAAAAAAAATATGGGGCCTACCTCTGAGCCCCACAGCTGTGTGGGTCATTGAGAGCTTTCCAAACATGTCAAATATGTTGTTATATATTTTTTTTTTTTTTTTTCAAAAATACAAACACATCTTTGTGTCACATTCTTCATGTTCACACTGCAGGTCTTCAACAGCATGGGCAGACAGTACTCCGTCCATTACGTCACATACACAATAAAATTGATCTCAACATGTTTTTGTCACTACTGTAAGGTCTGCATTTTCCATGCATCACACAGGAATTCAAGATGTGTACCTAATTTTTATTTCCAAAACTGGGGAGGTTACTTTAAGTTGAACCAATGAACATTTTCATAACTTTACAAGTGTGTATGCCAGTTTTATGATCAGCCAGCTGCTGAAAATGTCAATGAGGTTTGGTACAATGCTATCTGTATGGCATCTGTTCTGGCCCTGCCAGAAGTACAGAAATATACATCCCTACAAATGATGTCCTCCATCAGCACTGCAAAAGGGAAAACTACCAGACAACAAAATTAGACTATGGCCCGGATCGTGTGGATCATAGTGCAAGCTGTAGCGCAGACGAAAGCGCAGACAGGTGTTGGTCCTCGCAATCTTACGTGCCATACCAGGCGCAATAAGTGGGCAGGACAGGGTGTACAGACTCGCATGGAGATGTTGTTATGCCTCCTTCCCATGATTTTGACAGACTGCTACTGGGGGAGGTTGGCCCGCAAAAGCTTAGTAACATGCAGCGCGCAATGTTTAGAAAACCTGAAAGTCAGTGATCCAGCGGTCCCTTCGCTCAGGCACTCGCTGCAAATTTAGATCTGAGATGAGCGTGATGCGGACGGGGAGAGAGGCAACAGCCCTCTGCGTTGGACACCACTCACATATGCAAATTCATCAGAAACAGTCACATCGGCTGCAGCTTCTTTTTGGACTGAGCTGTTCACGAGAAGCAGGAGGCTTACAGTATTATGACACCACCGCTGATGCTTTTCATTCATCATGAACCAGCAGTGGCACTGACACACGTTGTAAATACAGGCTTTAAAACGTAACTAAAGCTCTTATCAGCAGCTTGTATCCGTGCGTGTGCGCATTGGGACACACAGCTTGGATGGACATGAAAGTGTAAAGAGCGCCCTTAAAGCAGATCGAGTGAAGGGAATGCAGCAAGCGCTTGTTGAAGTCAGCGCAGCTTGTATTACATGTCTTTGCCGACCCACTTGTCCACAGAAGCGATGCCCACAGGTTGCCAGGGAAAGCGTAGGCGCAAATCATGTATTTGCGCTCTAACGAAATGCGCTATGCTAAGAACAGTTTTGCGCCCAGCAAGTTACATAGAACATATATTAAGACCCTGATTTGATAAGCTGCCGTTGCAAAGAGAGTTCTGTGGGACAGTCAGGTGCACCTGTGTTTCTACAGGATTGTACTGCACTGATTTATGTAGGTGCTCTAATTCTAAAAAGACGTAACCGTGCCACCCCTCACAGACTAATGTCAAGTTACATACTGAAGACAATACTTCTGGAGTGAAACATTTAATTTAAAGAATTGGATGGTTTTTAAACTACAAACTTTTTCTGGTAGCTCAACATGAGTCATTACTATTTATGAACTAAAGATTGTGTACTTCACTTTCTGTGGAACCAGATGAAATGAAAGGGGGTTCACCTGACTGCCCATAGTTGTCCACATGACATCTCAGTCACAGAAACTGTTTCTGTTCATGTCAGCTGTGAAACTTTAAATACACACGAGCTGTTTCTCAGCCTTTCTCCATTATCACTTTGTTTGTTTGTCTTAAACTACATAGGAAAACCCATTGGTAAGGAGTAAGGAAAGTATAATTTTTTTTTTAATTCTTCAAATGTAATTTGTGTGGCAGTAAACAGAGAGAGTATCAGGTCGAGTGTAAGCAAAATGTATTCATAGTCCATGTAATGAGACAGATATGTGTTAGCAGCAATAAGGTAAGTAAGTATGAGTGTAATATTGAAAATATTATTTGTGAATTTGACTTGTAATATAAGTTATGTGAAAGCCCTCTCAACTGTATGTCTTAAGAACCAAATCATTGTAACAAACAAGAAATTTTACGTTGATAAAAGGTTTCTCTCCACCTGGCTCTCCTTCCCAAACAACATTACACCGGCTTCGTAATGATCCATCAAGTATAGTCTGTGGTTGACACCCTTTTTGTTGGCAGCCAGATGAATGAGGGCCTCTAGCACCTAATGAAATAAAAACGATACATATATTATTAATTTTAACAATCATTACATCCATTTACACTGATCGCATGTGTACCTCTCCAACAAGCCAATTATTTGGTTTGAGGGTGTTCAGGTCGTAGTGTCGAATGAGTATATTACACCCCGTAGTTTTGAACAGGGATGGCAGCGACAACCATATCTGTGTCCTTCCTTTTCCACAGTGAGGTGAGCTATGGAACATCAACATGTTTATTTACTGTAAACAAAGTCCTTTACTACGGTTAAGCCTCTGCACATGACTTTGCAAAAGTTATAAAGCTATATAAATGAGAAAATAGAAAAATTAGAATATCACGCTAAACTTAATATTTGTAATATTTGTATTTGATGTGAAAGACTAAATAAATATGTGATATAAAACCAACACATCAAATAAAGATTCATCAAGCCCTTTTTAGTTATTATTTTGACAATTTCACCATCAAAGAAAGGCTTGACAAATGTTGCATTGCATGTAATGTATATAACATAACATATAATGGTCTTGCCTTGTAAATTTCATTATAAAAATAAATTAAATTTTACATGATAAAGATTTAATTTATTCAGGATTACATATATCCCTCTTTCTGAATCTATCTTCTTACTGAAATGAAAACATAAATTATTGAAAATGTCATTACAAAAATTAAGACATTATACCTGATCTTCAGACTCTTTTTGTGGCTCATCTTTAACCCTCTGAGCTGGGATCTTGGGCTTTGGCCATTTTTCTGGTGGGTTAAAATATTTGGATTTGGGGTTTGCCTGAAATTGGTGTCTTTTTCCACTTTTCCTGGTAATCATCTTTTGGTCGCTTTATGTTTTGGCGTGATCTATACAAGAGCTCCAGTGGCAGTTTATGTTCGTTGACATGCTCAACATATCGCCCCTGCAGTGATGTGAACATGAAGCGGATGAAGTCTGCTGGTCTCAAATGGCGCTTTCTCTGTAATACAGAGTTTTTCACCAGCCAAAACCAGAGTTCGACATGGCAGTTGGTGTCTCTGCCCTTTTGAGGGACAGTTGGTATTTTTCCTCTTCACCTCTGACATATCGGTGTAGGTCACCAAGCAGAATACCACTCCAAAGTGGATAGAGACCCATGTATCGTTTCAGCAGAACCTCCACAACACCTGGGCAAAAATATCCATTTGCCTTGCCAGTTTTTTCCTGGGAGGCAATGTCCACTTCTGCCTGCTCCCTCTGCAACGCAAATGCCTTTGTGAAAGGCGAATCTGCCACAATTGCTTTTGGTCTACCCTCGCTTAACACCTCCACCTCCTCCTCCTCCTCGGTGCTCTCTGGCACAGGCTCCATTTTGTGATTCTTTATGTGCTCCTCCAAACGTTTTATACTTTCTTTGACGGCATCATTTTCTTCTTCCGCAAGAAAGACAATACACATGTAATAGAAAATCTTAACAGCTGTTTCCATGCTCATACATGTTTGAAGAGCAGCAAAGCAGTATGTAGCATATTCTTTAACGACCTTTGTGTTGTTTTGTGGCCAATTGCCTGGCTAACAGCTTTTATAATATGGGCAGCACAGAGATGAAGAACTGTGAATGGTGTTTGATCAGACCCATGTACCAGAGAATGTGCCCTTCGAAGGTAAATTTGCATGCTTTCATGGTTGAAGGCCAGCAACACACTGGTCATCAGTGCCCAACTGAAATCAGTTTCAACATGGCTGATTTTCCGCCTTGTTATTAAAGAAAGCTTTCTTATGAATTCCATCAGCCAATTGCAAATGGATGGTACGGTGTGGCTGTTTGTGACCATCTCTGTCACGGGAGAGTGGCTTGTTTTTGCCCATCCCAGGTAGTACTAGAGCATAATACAAAACCTGTTTGCCCTGTTGGATGTTTTTCACAACACCACCTGTAGCATCTAAATACAGTGCCACAGGTCGTCTTTTCAGATGTTCTGCTAAAATGTTTAGGCCAGACTCAGTCTCCAAGTGAATAGAGAGAGGATCAATTTGCAGGCGCGCAAGGTATCCTTTTGATGCTGGGTGACTGCCACTTTCTTTTATGATTTTGAGTGTGTACATAAGCTCAAGGATACAGTCATTGTGGAGCTGCTGTGTTTTTCTCATTTCTGCACTTATTGTTTTTATAATATCTTTACTTAGGCTTCTGGTGATATTTCCAGCCAAAATTTCATCCTTGGGTTGTATTCCGCAGTTTGTCATAATAATAATTACTAATCCCTAATTGTTTAACTTTTCTGGCTATTGTGCCACGTCTCGTGTATTTTGCTGGACGAAATTTTCGTTCGAGTTCCGCGTGTGTCACCTTGCCTATTCTAGTCACCCTAAAGTGGATGTTTTCCAGGGAAGGTGATGGTTTTGTTATTCTTCTGATGTGGTAGGTGGCTTTGCAGCTTTTGAAACTACAAACTGCTGTGGCAGAAAAGTAATTGCTTTTGTTTTTACGACTGTGAGTTTTCCTAACATGCTGGTAAGTGAATTTTAATGGACAGCATGGATTATGTTTTATTATGTGCTTGTAAAATATATCGGACCAAGGTGCTCTCAAATGTGATTTTCCATTTTTGGGTTTGATTTTTCTCCATTCTCTTTTGCTGATGTTTATTTGAACCTTGGAAGCCCTGCGTTGCAGATTCTAAATTTTCTCTTTTTTCGTGGTTGCTTGGGCTTTTTGGTTGTTTGGGGTGACTTTTGCTGTTCTTCAGGAGGCTGAGGTGGTGTTGTTGACAAGGATACAGGAGACTCTGGTGGTGGTGTTTCCTGGATGGAGTAGACTGTGGTGATGCTGCCTGGGCTGTAGGACTCTGTGGTGGTGTTGATATAAAGACACAGGAGACTTTGGTGGTGAGGTTTCCTGGGATGGAGTAGACTGTAGTGATGCTGCCTGGGCTGTAGGACTCTGTGGTGGTGTTGATAATAAAGACACAGGAGACTTTGGTGGTGAGGTTTCCTGGGATGGAGTAGACTGTAGTGATGCTGCCTGGGCTGTAGGACTCTGTGGTGGTGTTGATAATAAGACACAGGAGACTTTGTGTGAGGTTTCCTGGGATGGAGTAGACTGTAGTGATGCTGCCTGGGCTGTAGGACTCTGTGGTGGTGTTGTTAATAAAGACACAGGAGACTTTGGTGGTGATGTTTCCTGGGATGGAGTAGACTGTAGTGATGCTGCCTGGGCTGTAGGACTCTGTGGTGGTGTTGATATAAAGACACAGGAGACTTTGGTGGTTGAGGTTTCCTGGGATGGAGTAGACTGTAGTGATGCTGCCTGGGCTGTAGGACTCTGTGGTGGTGTTGTTAATAAAGACACAGGAGACTCTGGTGGTGGTGTTGCCTGGGATGGAGTAGACTGTAGTGGTGTAGACAATGACAGAGCATACTGTGGTTGTGATGAAATAATTGTGACAGGTACTGCAGAGGAGGGTGTTACAGAGGCGATTGCTGCAGAGGAGGGTGCTACAGAGGAGGATGCTGTAGAGGCAACTACGGCTGAAAGGACTGATGCAGATGAGGCTGCTACAGAGGTGGCCAACACTGAGGAGGGTCCTGTTGGGATGGCGAGGCTGAGGGATGTACTGAGGCAGGTGAAGCTGAAGAAGGTGCTGATGAGGCAAACGGGGCTGAGGAGGGTCCTGTTGGGACAGCCAAGGCTGAGGAGGATCCAGCCACGGCAACTGTTGCAGATGAAGGCACAACAGAGTAGAGTGCCGCTGAGGAGACTCCAACACGGGTAGGTTTTGTGCCTAAAACGGGACATAACATTGATTTACATGTTCATTTAATATTGAAATAGTAGAAATCCCCTCAGATGTAAATACGGTTTGTCTTGGTCATGCAGTAACATTTTGGCACCAACAATAACTGTAACTCAATCCTACTCAACTTTCTCCTGTTGTAAATTGCAAGAAGTATAGTTTCTCTATTGTAGTAGGTTAGTGGTAATTTTGCCATAAAAAAAAAACATGTATAAAGAAGAACAGCTGGTTTAACAGTGTAGCTACATTTTTTAAAATAGTAATTACTCCTATTTATACCAAAAAAATGTTTTCTCTATAACACTGAGTAGCCCATAGATGACCTGTTTGTCGAATTACCAATGGCCTCTGTGGCAAGCAGACGTGGAAGTGCTCTTAGGGTGTTATTAGGGCTTAAAATTTAGTACCCCTTTTACCAAAAGTCCCTTTTACCAAATTACCCAATAGTGCCTTTAAAATGGACAGTCTGACGTGCTTCTGACAAATGTTATGAGTGAGAGAGCCAAGAAATTCCATCAGAGAGTCTAAAAGGCTCATGTTCAGACTGTCAGGGATTTGAATTATGGCTCTGATAGTGCAAAGTGTTGGTATGTCAGCACCCTTGGCTTCTGCCCTGGGGCAGCTATGGCTCCAATAATTGCTCACCACCACAGAGTCACACATGGCACTTTACAACACTTGGACGCTAGGGGGTGTTTTCCCAAAATAACATCAGAAATGTGTTCAATGTGATCCACCTGGTCTGTTTTACATCCAGCATAATTTTCGCCACCCTGAAAATGGATGTGGGCTCTTATGGGTTAATATTAACATAACACGTGTGATTATTCTACTATAAAGAAGAAGGCTAAATGTAGTTTTTGCCTCTCCAAAAAGCAACAAACTGTATTATCCCATTTTCCTTTAAAAACAGAAAAGAAAAAAATGTTTTATCTATGCTACCCTGCCTGTTGACTGTAATTATTGAAATTATAAGTATAATCCATTTGAAAGACCCACCTTGGCATTGCATTGCCATGTGAGTGCTTTAGTGAAACAAAAATGTAAATGGACGAGGTTAATAGAAGCAAGTTAAAAACCAAGGCCTTGTTTGATAATCTCATTATGGTATCTAAAAGCCTTAAATGTATTTGGTGTACAACCAACCCACCAATTGACTACCAATTAAAAAAAAATAAATAAATAAAAAAAAACATGAAAAAAATTACCCATTTTGAAGAACCTTGTCTTTGTTCCTCTTCTGTTTCCTTCCATATGTGTTTTCAACCAGGTGTTTTCAAATTGCAGCGCTAATCACCGAACAGGCCACGTTTTAATGGTCCGCCCAAGTGTCCGAAGGTACAGGGCCCAACGAGGTCTGCCCAAAACAACAGGCTACAAATGGCACGTGAACAACTTACCTGTTCTGGCCTCGCTGCTCTATCCACAGGTCACTAATTTTTTTCCGCTGACCTTTTTTATGACGAGCCCGATTATTATCGATAGGCTATTGCAGGTCAACGGCTGCCTAAATGTGACAGTTGGGTCGGAGAGTAGGTCTGCTGGGTGTGACGTCATTTATGATGGCCTACGTTATTTTAAGATATTGATTATTATTATTTTTGTGGTAGCCAGATTACTATTTTAGAAAACAAATGTTTAGGACCTATAGTCCACTCATTGGAGTAAACAATATAACACCACAACGCGCATATTATATATTTTATTTTGCATGCTATTTTTACCTATCTTCCACCCGAACATACACACCCAATCAGATCTTAAAACTTCCACACTCGCACACTCCTCCGCTTCATCAGATTACAGTTAGAAGATCGCATTTTAAATTTATTGGTGCCAGTGCGATGATACCTGGACTGAGTCGCTCCCTAAAGGACCACTGCTATGGACTGGACCGGCGGGCTTACTAGCTTTGACCAAAAGCTATTGAAAATAGGGGTGCCGTCACCCCGTTCATAACGGGCCCAGGGCCATGGAAAAGCTCCAGCCTTCGGTCTTAACGGGGCCGCTGCGTTGCTGGTTGCGCTAATTCAACCCGCGGTCAAATAATCTCTCTCT